>JABSMR010017084.1:0-10300 GCA_018902295.1 Dusona sp. PSUC_FEM 10030013
GGAAGAGGACGAGGTGGAGGTGCAGGAGGAGGAGGAGGTGGCGGCGGAGGAGGAGGAGGTGGAGGAGGAGGAGGAGGAGGGAATAATTTTAGAAACAACAGTGGGACGAGTTCGGTGGTATCCGATACGGATACCAATACACAAGACAGCCAGACCGATAGTCTTGGTAGCGACGGTTGTCGACGTGACAATAAAACCAATAATTCTAGTCCCATCGAGATCTCGAAGAAGCGCGACAAATCGAACATTTGCTCCTCGAGCGTTGTTGATTCGGTATCACATTTTCACATGCTCGTTAACGATAATCATATACGTCATACGACGGAGGATATCAGCAGCTCGGACGTCAGTAGCAACGATATAATAACGCTGTTCGCCGCGGACATGGATGAGAACAATCGGCAGACTATCAAGGGCTCGACTTATACCGCCGCTGCGCCTCTTATTATAACCGAAAAGCGTAGCAGCGATCCGGCGGTTCTCAAATCACTAAGAATGTTTAGACCGCAAAATTCAAAGAAGCAGCCAACGCGAATCGCTCAGATATTACAGAAAAATTTAATAAACAAGAACAAAGAGGCGGTTGCTGCTGCGGCTGCGGTCGCTGCCGTTGCCAATGCGGTAAACAATAATACGGGTAGTAACGTGGCTAAATTTGCACCGATGTTGAGCACGCTCAATCTCAATCCTAAAATTGTACTTACAAGAGCGGACGAGGTGGATCGTAAGCTGTTGGTTACAAAAAAGGCCGCATCCGCTGCGGTCCAACTGACCGCGGGAGATATATCGAGTCATCTAATTAATATACGAGAAAAAATGCCATTCCCGGCGCATAAAAGCTCCATTGGTGCGTATCACAAACGGAAGGGTGAACCGAACGATAAGCTCGCCGGAGGGGGGAGCGGGAGAGGTTCACGAGCAGGAGCAGCTGGACGTAATCGAAGAAGCGTCGGCGTCGGTGGTGCCAGCGGCGCTAGGTCGAATTTGGTGAAAAATAAGTTTGATATTCTTGCGAAAGCAGTCAGGGATTCGGATATACTCGCCAAGAATGTACCGGGCTTGAATTCGTTGGACATGATGGTACCGCCCCGAGTACAATCTACGGTAAACGTTGTACAGCTCTCCCGAAACATTCCACAAAGTCCGAATTCAGGCTCGGCCAATAGCGGCAATACACCACCGAGAAATCGTACCTCGAGTATCGTTGGAAATATACAACTTCCGGGCACACCCTCCTCCGGTGGTCACGACAGCGGTGTAGGTTTGAGCCCGGCTGGACAAACACCACCTCCAAGATTATCGGGTTTGCATGACGTGGGTGACGAGGCGAATCAACCGCCTGACAATTCACCAACGAACAGCAGCTCTACGAACGCCTCGATCATCGAGCCCGATAGTCCCCCTCGTGGTATCGTTAATCAGCCTACCGCTCAAAACGATTCACCCACAGAGTCGCCGCCCTCTCTTTCAGCGAACATCAACAACAGTAGCTTGACCCCGATAACCCCGGAGCAGCACCTCCACATTGTGTGCAAACCCGACGGTACTTATCAATTGGCCTCGGTCAATAATTCCTCCAATCTTCCTGTCAATCAACGCAGCCTTCTCACTCTCCACAATCCCGACGAGAATACTTTTCCCCGTCAGATACAGCGTGTTGTCGAGACTAGTCCGATACTCGGAAATCGAAACACTTATGAGAGAACAGCAAATATCCTTAAGCTCAATCAGCAGTCGTCCGGGCAAAACGCTGTTTTACCAAAGTTTCAACAGGCTTTTCGCAAAACTATTTTTATGCCGTCGAGCGAAGGGACCACGACGAGCAGCGTTGCAAGCGCGACCATCTCTATGACGTCGACGACAACGACCACGACGACGACGACGACGACGTCGACGACAACGATAACACCGACGATGACGACTACGACGACGACGACGACGATGCCGCTGTCGTCAACGCCGACAGTTACTAAGACGACGACGACAACCGTTGCCGCAGCCGCCGTGAGTACAACGATGACGACGACGACAACGACGACGACGACGACGACGACGGCGGGGGCATCGGTGGCGGCATCGTTGGCGGCGACGACTACTAATAGTTCTAATACTAGTACCGTTGCTGCTACCGTTGCGAGATGTTCCACCAGCACAAAAAATGATACATCGGTGCTACTTCAACACTCGAGCGTTTTACAAAGAACGAGTAATCTCTCGAAAGCGGTGCAAACCTCGGTGCCGAGTACACATCAATCGTCGAATACGGGTACAAACGTACAATCGATAACCAACATACCGGTGACGAACCGTACATTAACCGCGAGTGGCGCTCGACAAATACTCAATATCGTACATAACGCGAATACAAACAACGGGGCGAGTGGCGGCAGCAACAGTAGCAGCAGCAGCAGCAGCAACAGTAGCAGCAACAGCAGCAACACAGGCGCGAGTCAAACTCTGGCGCAACTTGTACAGAGCGGACCTACCGGTGGCGTCATATATACGCACAAAATTCCCGTTACGATATCGACGACAAATCAGCTTAACATTATACCCTCGATATCGCACACTAATTCTCTCCCGGGTGGTCGCACGCCGGTTGTTAAATTAAATATCATTCGAGCCGGTACACCTTTGAGACAGCAACATATTGCTGAAGCAATACAGGCCGCATTAACCGCAGCTCCTCGTATTCAACAGCAGCAAACGACGCAAAGCCAGTCGAACGTCGGTAGAACAGAGACGCTCATTAATTCTACGATCGAAGTACCCAATCAGGTGAGTTCCACCACACTGGAGCAACTTCGGGAATTTGAAAGCGTACTTGAGCAGGTCAAAGAGAGGAGTACGATACAACCGCAACAATTACAATCAACCTTAAACATTTCCTCAACGACTACCGTACAAACGCAAACTACGTGCCAACAGACACCACCGGGAGTAGTTGTCAAACAACATCAACAAGCGGTAAGCGCTCTCGCTCAACAACTTTTGATACCAACTCAATCCCCAACGAGTACAGAGTTCACGAGTAGTAACGGCAATACTACCACCCTCACCTTTCAACAGCAAGACGTATTCTCGCAAAAAGTCTCGTTAGCCTACGTGAATCAGAGTGCCGGTGGTGGAGCTGCTGGTGGCGGTGGCTCATCGACACCGCAGAAAGTAATTGGCAATTCTACGCCGGTCGTAGTCGTAACGAGTTACTGTCAACCGGCTGCCTCACCGGCTCTCAGCGTAACTTCTCAGAGTTCATCGAGTCCTTGCGTAACGCCAGCACCAGCCGCCGCGATAAATCCCTCGGCTGGTAAAACACCCCCGATATCTTCCTCAAAAACGACCAAAAAATTCGTACCCAAGACGATTAAAACAAGCAGCAACAGCAGTAGTTGCAGCAGCACAACCACCGCCACTACCACCATCGCTACCGCTACCACCATCACCACGAGTCCTACAACCACCACCAGCAGCGCTACCACCACCCCTGCTGCAACTACCACCGCGGCAAAAGCGTCCCCGATACCAAAACCCCAGCAGAAACCTCAAGAGGACGAACAAACTGCTCAGAGGATTTATACGATACTGGCCGAATACGCGGAACAATTGAGAAATTCACCGGATCTAAATAATAAACCGGCACCGAGAAGACGCTCTAATCCGCCGACCAATCCCAGTCAGTCGTCCAAGCGTAAAAAATCAAGCTCGAGCAAATCGAAATCGTCGGGAAGTGGTGGTAGCGGTGGTGGCAGTGGAGGAGGTGGAGGAGGAGGCGGTGGCAGTGGCGGCGGCGGCCAAACCTCGGAGATGAGTCCCGGTGGTGGGATCGATGATTTGGGCAGGACAATGGGAAGCGAAGATTCTTCTAGCGGTATCGTACATGTACAGGATAGTAGTCCAGTGGGTTATTCGTCCCACGAGGAAACAAGCAGCGCCGTTGGTGGCGTCGCCGTCGCGAGTGGAACCGTTACAACGAGTAACGCTATCGACACGAGCTCGGAACCGAGAAATTTAACCAACGATTCGAACGAGGCTGTCGAGTTTAATTCGAAAAGAAGAAATCTTATATTTACCGATTCCGGCAGCGGACAGCCGCGAGCCGTAATTGTTCAAGAAGCTATACAGAGTGCTACTGGTACCTCGGTAAGCGTGAGCGAGGCTCTCGCTTCCGTAACTAGTAAAATTGGCAGTACCGCCGTTTTAATGCCAACCAATTATATCTTACCGATGAATATTGTTAAGAGCGGACAACAATTTACCATCGTTTCTAGCAATTCAAAATTACTCGCGACCGTACCAACATCCGTGAGGACTTCGAATACCAGCGGTGTTTCAAATACACTCGTCCTCCAATCGATTCTCAATCCTAGCAAAATAATATCTCAGCCAGGAGGACAGCAGATGAAGCAGGTTAAATTACCGAATCTTCAAACAATTAGCGCGAGTCAAACATTGTCATCCACGACTGGACAAAACGTATTACAAAATTCCGCTACGTCTGTACCGCTGGCGTCGCAAACAAGCGCGAGTACTCAATGTAGAAGCATCGGTGAGACGGCTATCTCCTGTGGTGGTGGCAGTGGTGGCGGCGGCGGCGGCGGCAGCAGCAGCAGCAGCAGCAGCAACAGCGCTCTCGATAAGAATAATTCCGAAAGTAGTGTTGGCGTTGGCTCCTCGATGAGAAACGAGGTCGTCGTTACGAGCGTAACGAGCAGCGAATCGGCCCCGAATACAATAATTATCAATAAAACATCGACGATCGGTTTGCAATTACAACGTAATATTAGCGATATGAGCGGCGAGGGACAACAAATTTGCGGCGTTATAACTAGCGGCAATCCAAATCTTGCTCTTCAAGCCACGAGATTGTTCAATTCGACGATTGCCAAATTGTCAACGTCGACAGGGGGAATGAAATCTGAGAGCGTTGTATGCCTTGCCCCCGCGAGCTCCGTCGCTTCTCGTACGAGCAACGAGAAAAAGACTGGTCAGGAACATCAGGGTACATTATCGGATAAGCCCGTTACTTTGCAGGGACAAACTATAGCTCTCGCCTTTGCTGCTCAATCCAATTTAACTCTTGTCAACAATAGTCAACAACAACAACAACAACAACAACAACAACAACACCACCATCATCATCATCAGCATCATATCCATCATCATCATCATCAGCAAGCTCAGCAACAACACCAGCTCCAACAGCAGCAACAGCAAAAAGAGACGAAAGAGGCCTCGACCGAAATAACTTGCGGCGACAAAGTTATTCCGCCGAAAACCGTCAAGAGAAAAATTGACGAAAGTATCGGAGCTGATGATAATATATCCAGGACCCTCATCACGACCAACTCTCTCGTATCCTCGTGCATTGTGACGTCTTTGCAAAGTAGTACAAAACTCGGTAAGAATCGTAGTTAACGCGAGAAGACTCGGTAGTAGACATTTCGTTTGAGCAAACAATTTTTATTTCCCCCTTTGCTCCATCCAGTCTGTCGATTATTATTTCGCATAAGGAAAAAAACGACGAGAGTAAGAACAGGAGGGGGGTATTCTCGCATGGCATGTGATCAATGCATGACATGGCTGGGACTAGCCAATATTCTAAAAGTTAGTCGATAGAGACTTATTCTAATCTCGTTTCATTATTTTTTCTTCACGTTTTTTTTTAAGTATCATTTGGTTTCACTCGGTGGATTAGATGTTGCCCTTGTTGAGGCGAACGACGAGAAAATATTTATATTACTACCACAGTATCACATCGAAATAATTCCGTTTTCTCACAGAGTCTGTTCCTGTCTCGAGTGCTGCTTCGGGTAAACAAACGACAACACCGACGATGATGACGACGACGACAACGACGACCATGTCGAGAGGGAGAGCCGCGGCGGCGCCAACGACGCCTACGATTACGGCGAGCATCGACAACACCGGACAATACCTAGGTGAGGCCGGGAATTGCGACAGCCAGGAGTCATCGGCGTTGATACGAAAGACGAGCGGTGGGAACAGTGGTAGCGAAGTAATGGACGGTGGCAAAGTTGGCAATGGTATCATGTGCGCCAATGCGAGACTTCAAGAGGCTTGGGAACCGGAGAGAAAATCATCGCCCGATACACCGTGGAGATACGTGCCAGCCTCGAGCAATCAAATGGCGATAGAGCCATTGAAGGTTTACGCCCGAGAGAACGAAAATACTTCCGAAGTTCACGGCGTACTACAAATACTAAACAAGGGACAAGGTATCATCGATATGACGAGCGGCGGTGGCGGTGGCGGTGGCGGTGGCGGTGGCGGTCAAGTAATTTATCAGACGAATGCGAAAAAATACTTTATGAATCATAGCCTCGTCGAGCAGCAGCCACCGCCGCCACCGTTTCAACACTATCCGAACAAAGTTGGAATGGTAAAGAGCCAATCGAATCCAAGATTAGATCGTGAATTGTTGCAACAAAAGATGGAGAGAAAAGCGGCGGCGCTCGAGCGAGAGCTAAGATTGCAAAAGAGCCTGTCCGAAGAGTGCGAAGATTTGGGAGTCGACGAGCCGAGTACTAGCGATTTATTTCCTGAGGCCGATCTTCTCTTTGACACCAATCATTCGCCGTCGTTCGATCATCTCTCGCAAGACGCTTCCTGTAGCCAACCACTCGGTATGAAATTGTACAATGCCTCGTCGTACTTTCGTCCTTTGGACTCATCCAGTGGTAGTCGAGATACTAGCCCCGTTGCCGTTCCTGCCGAGTTCAAAATCAATGAAAGAAGAAAAAACGTTGCGGCGGTGCAACGAACGAGAAATCTCAAGGACACACCTCCGGTTAAACGTTCTAAACGAGAAAAAACCGAGGATGAGATGATGATCGAGAGTGGCAGCCCGCCCGCCGCTAAGCACATACGACTCGGTCTCGAGAATCTTAGCCAGGACGAAGCTTCCAATAGTAATTCCGACATTTCGAGATTATCACCCGCCGCCCCTGTCACCGCCGTCTGTCAAATGAATGTAAGTGAATTTTCCAACGAGGCGAGACGAACGAAAATGAGATCGTGCAACGGCTCCAAAGATGGCTCCCCGAGTAGCGTTTCTGCGGTACCATTAAATACTAAACTCGGCATTGATATTATGGACTCTGAATCACTTCGACCGGTCGCAAACGTTGATAACGTATCGGCTGGAAGCTCGGATGAAGAAGGGGAAGAAGAGGAGGAAGAGGAGGAGGACGAGGAGGAGGACGACGAGGACGACAACAACGAAGAGGAAGAAGAGGAAGAGGAGGACGAGGACGAGAACGAGGAGGAGGAGGAGGAAGAGGAGGAGGAGGATGGTGACGATGATGATGACGATGATGACGATGACGATGACGATGATGATGAGGATGAGGAGGAGGACGACGAAGAAGAGAGTCTGACCCTTATCAGTGCCAGCACCACCGACGTTACAATTGAATCTCCTCTATCACCGATTACCGGACCACTCTTGTCAGCCCACAAATACACCTATACCAATAAGAAACGAGCGACTACCAAGTTACTCCGAGCTGAATATCTTTCCTGGTCAAGTCCAATGTCCGAGAGAACGAGATCGAGCAGCGGTGACGAGGATTCGAGTATAAGCGAATCTATGAGTGGCCAGACGGAGGATACAGCGGATATAACGAACGGCCTGGTGGAGAACGTTCGATCAATCAATGCCAATAATACTACTTGTGTCAGGAAAAAAAATAAACAGCTACAAGTTAACGCGAGGGTCGTTTTAAATCGCGCCGAAACTAACAACATTATTGGCAAACGGACAAAAAACTATGTCATCAACGAATCGGCGGTCGCTGCGGGCGTAACCTCCAGAGACAGAGCTTCCGACGGTGAATCCAACACCACCACTACCACCACCGGTACCACCACCACCACCACTACCGCCGCCACTACCACCACCTCCGCCTCCACCACCACCACCGCCACATGTCACACCGCGCTCATTGAACCTGATTGTCGCGCTCGACGCTCCAGCCTAAGAGGACACGTTAAAAAAGGCTGCGCGTGTTGCAATGGATCCCCAGAGAGACCCAAGAAGAAAACCGTCCTCAACAAGATAGATCACAAAATTAAGAAGAAACAATTTACTAAGAAAAGGTAGTCCTACCGTACGAGCTCTCGCCTCAATTCTATTAAACCCCCCTCCCACTCTGTCTATTTCCTTTCAATTATCTCAATTCGTCTTTTTACCCTCGAATCATATATTCATTTTGACCGAACAAAACCACTTGTTGCATAGAATATACCGAGAGTGACGAATATATATATAGAGAAAGAAAAAGGGGCTAAAAAAAGAGACTGGACGGAGCCAAACAAAACGCGCGAGAGATCGAAAATCTAAACTATACATACGACGAAAGGGCGGAGCGGGCAGCGTGGAGAGAGAGAGGGAGAAATAGTGAGGTGGGGCTGCTGCTTTGTCTCTCCACCGACGACGAATATATTCCCATCTATAATGTAAATAATTAGTACGCTTAATGAGTGTATAGCGAAGGCTTCGACGTCCCCGAGAATTTCTCGGTCGAGATAAGTACGGAAATGATTTAAAGAAAAAAAAAAACAAACAAACTTACGAATTAAGGGATCGAAACGGAGATTAAGAAAATAGGGATTTAGATAAAGTTCTTCGTAATTATGAATTAATATTAAATTTATTCGTCTTTAAGATACTACGAGAAGATTTATTAGCAGTCGTTCTTCATACGGATATGGATAATCGTTTTACTTTTAGGTGTTGATAGATTCTAGCGATAGTCCGACGAATCCATTTGAGAGTACGGGCAAGATTTAGGGATTTGAATGAAATAAAGAGAAAACACGAAAAAAAAATAAAAAAGATAACAGAAGCAAAATTTTTAACAACATTAGAAATGCAATCTAGTCAAGCGGAGAGGCTCGGGACAGCATATACAAATGTGAAAAACTGAAATTAAAAGAAAATAATAATTAATAATAATTGCAGAAAAGAGGGAAAGTAAGAAATGAAAAGAAAAGAAGAAAAAAAAACATAGTAAATGATGAAGTAGAGACAGTTGTTTGGTGGGATGCTGAATCGAGAAATATAATTCTCTAGCCCCGCACGAGCAGCCGCGCGGTATCTATCAGCTCTCGAGGTGTGTATTGCATACTTAAACATGGCATGCTCGGGCCAATTGGTGACAATTCATTTATTTCGCCATTCCATTTCTCGAAATATATTGAAATGTTGTGCTTTTTTTTACCTCTTATTAATACGTTGAAAGGCAAAAGTTTTCACGTTAGTTTGTTAAAAAATTTTGGAGCAAAAGAATAAAAGAGAAATGCTGTAACCTACGAGAGAGCAACAAAGAAAGAGAGAGAGCGAGAGAGAGGCTTCAAATTTCCGTTGATTCGCATTCATTATTGGCCCGATCATAACTTGTCATTTGGTGCATATGTAAATCCATTTTGTAAATTACGTAGATTCGATAGGTAATTCATTGAAAAAAAGTATCATACTATATCGCTGCACTTTAGTACAAAAATGCTTCGTCTTATTTCGATATTGCATATTTGTATCATCGTGATCCTTCTTTCTCTCGTCCTCTTCTCCTTCTCCTCGTTTCAAATCTACCTCCTACCACCTGCTGCTATCTATGATGTTCGAGAGTCTTAATCATCGGAATAATAGAAACTTCTTTTTGTTTTCAAATTTTCATTTTTTTTACTTTTTAAACCGGCAGCATATTTTTTCACGAATGCATTACGGTCGAGGCCCCAACGAGAATGAATCCAAAAAATCATTAGATTCGATTTCTTAGCTCAAAACGTGCTAAAAAATGTATAAATATAAATAAAAGAAAAATGAAAATTTTGCTCGATTCCAACGAATGCAACATTGAGAATCATTCCTTTCTCTATCTCTCCGTGTATTATAGCAATGCGAGAATGGCCCCGCAATTAATAACGAGTTACTGCATTTGTAATAAATATATAAGATCGCGTGGAACATGCACATGGAGAAATACTTTTTTGTATCGGAGGGGGCGCGGTGAGAGCCGTTTTAAATTGTCTTCACGTTCAATTTCTATTCCAAAGTCATTTGTTTCTTAGTTGCGTAGCGAACGTTTTAAACGAAAAGGAACAACAACAAAATTATATACATATATAATAACAAAATGACAATGTTGTATATGAAAATTCGTGTAACGTAGGTACGACTCTTTCGTGTTCAAGACATGTACTTTATTTGTTTACTTTCTTATTTAGAATAATATCTGTTTGTACCGACTGTGAAGTAGAATACATATGTCTATTTTAA
>JABSMR010017095.1:0-10296 GCA_018902295.1 Dusona sp. PSUC_FEM 10030013
TATATATATATATATATATGTGCAGCACCCGACGAGAGAATTCTGCATGGTGTCACAAAGGTCAGAGATTAATCGAGGTAAAAAACGAATAGAGGCCGTATGGATAAAAGAAAATAGAATATAAATTTAAAAAGTAGCGAAGAAGAAGAACAAAAAATAGAGGGGCATGCTCGAACAGAAAACTTTATCAAGCCAATGAGTCGTTCTTTCTCTTAGCCACGCGTGAGTAAGCAAATCATGTATGCCACGCGCGCAGCAAGGTGTACCAAGATGGCGTATGTATGAAGAAGCCTGGCACTTTGACATTTCCTGTCGAATCAACAATTCCTCGTATCAATGACTCGATTTTTTTAGCCCTTCCCCCCTTTCCTCCCTCTTTCACCGGGTGTGGGCACACGAACAATGATTTTGACGATCCGTTACGTATTTATACGACGCATCGAAGAATTGAATTACGTCGTGCCTATTTTCGAAATTAATTCGACAACAATCGACAGGAAATTTGACAAAGAGTCTTTAGTTATTTACGTGACCGGAATCGTATTGTAAAAAAATTAGGAAATTGTCCTACGAAACTCACAATGTTGCAGAAGCAACCGACGATTTTTAAAATTTTTCTTTTTTTTTTGAAACATTTATTAGCAACTTTTTGAAAGGCTTATTCGAAACTTTTAATAAACTCATCATTTCAATTTGAGAAATAATAAAACAATCATTATAACAATAACAATAACAATGTTAATACGTTCAATGAAATAAGTAAAATATTTATATAAAGTTGCCACAACTTAATTGTATCTCATTATTTTTATAAACTCAACTAATCTTGTTTCGAAAAAAATAATAGAAAAAAATCGCGTAAGACCAAGGAGTTAATATTTATAGGACAGTAATAGAAAAATAAAATGTTTCGTAGTGTTATAAAATTAGTTTTCTCTAGCTTAATCTTCAATAAATCAGAGCTAACTGTGGAGGCTTGAAATATTTTTTTTTTGTCAAGAGGCACTCGAAACTGACCACCTACGAGAGCATTGGAATTTCGATTTTTCCTTCAATCCTTGTTGCTAAGAGAAAGAGACTTGATCGTGAGATCACATCGGCCACCCGAGATTTTATTTTCCAATGCTTCGAACGAAGTCTCCGCGATGTATTTCACCGAGTTTTTGTTATTTCGGATTTTTGTTGCCCTTACATCGAAATTAAAACAAACAAATATAATCGTATATTTATTGATTTTTATATTTATAAAGAGCAAACTATTAGGTTCGATTTTTTATTTTTTTTTGCCTCTTTCTCGATTTTTCTCACGCCCACCACTCTGCGTTGATTTTGATTTTTTTTGGATAAAGGTTTAGGGAGATGCAGGAATTTTTTGCCCCCATTTTATTTCTGTATCGGGTTCTGAATCCTCCGACCGTTGTTATGCAGCTTGCCTCGTGAATCAAGAATCAGACTCGCGTTTCTTTGCAGCATCCCGCCGGCCAAGAACCAAAAACGTTTATGTACATGTATATATATATAAATACGGGACAAGTAAAGATCCTTATCGAGAAAACGAGGAGTGCACATCCCCGAGCTAAATTCATCCCTCCCTCGCACACACAATGTAACTTCCTTGGATACATCTCCGAAAGATATATCTTTCGACAAGCTCGCTAACACCTTTCTCTTCGTAAGCTGCGTTTCGTGAACCCGATCCCCGTGCATAGAAAAAAAGAGACGGAGAGAGTGAGAGCGAGGAAATAAATCACTCGGGTGGTCCTGGTCCATCTCACTTTTATTCGAGTGTTCTTTACATATTTTTTTCCAGTTATTATACCTTTCTATCATTTTCATAAAAATATATGCAAAAATTAATTCAAATGAGTCTTTAATCACATTGAAATATATTAAATAGAGAATTATTAACTTATGTGAGATCTTATGAAAACTCATTTACCGTTGATATTTTGGTTATTATTATTTTTTTGACTTGTCTACTGGGTATAATTATTGATGATTAATTACGAATGATACAATTATTTCTGCTGGTTAAAAGCACAAATGATGTAAATTTAAAATTAATTGAGTTACAAATCCTGAATTATGGCTGTGAAGGTATGACGAGAAATGAGAGAGAGAAAACAAGTCATGTATGTGGAACAACGACTGTATGTAGAAAAGGTTCGTGGGCGGGCATATTAGCATAATCGGCTAAACCGGCTGCTCCTCCTTCATGTACACGAAGAATTCAAGGAACGAGGTAGAACAAGAGAGGGAAAAAATAAAGAAAAAAATATGAAAAAATAAACAAAATATATAAGCAAGAAAAGGGGAATAAACGAGAGATTGGGAATAAAAAAAGAAGCAGCAGAAGAAAGGAGAGAGAGAAAGAGAGGGAGAAAGAGAGAGAGAGAGAGCAGACAAAAAGGAGGATGGATAGAGAAGGGAAGAGACTTTGGAATAAAAATACGAACTGCACAGGTAGACCGAGGACAATTGAAATTTTTTTTCGCTTCCCTTTTTTTTATCTCTTCCTCCTTCCGCCTCATTTATTGTTCATTCTTTTTGGAATCGTCGGCAAAATGTTTGTCATTCTAGCGGACCGCGCAGTCGAGAATTTAAAGACGTGTATATACGAAGATGGAACACTGCGATTCTCTCTCAAGAGGAAGTGAAATGGTGTGTATTGGTATAAAGATTAACATCTCTCGGTGACCATAATTGATGTCGAAGCCGAGACACCGAAAGAGCGAGTAATTAACGGAGGGACTGGCTAAAAAACGTGGAACAAAGAATAAAGGAAATAAAATAAAACTAGAAAAAATAAATTATATTATTACAATTCGTACAATTGCTTTATTAAATATTATCAATATATTTCATTTAATCGAAAAAATTACGAATATTAGTATTCTACTACGATCGTTACTTTTCTAAACAGAAAAAAATAGTTTCGTAAGTTTTTACAATTGATTTTAATTGCTAACGAAGTTTATATGAAAGTACCATTTTATAAAAAATCTTTTAATATTTACATATGGAAACTTATTTCATTATATTTCTCGGCAGGTGGACAGAGCGAAAGAGAGAGACAGAGAGAGAGAGATAGAGAGAGAAAGAGAGAGAGAGAGAGAGAGAGAGAGAAGAGAGAGAGAGAGAGGAAGTACGAGAGAGAAAGAATAAGAAAAATTCTTAGCATGGGCGAAATATAATCGTCGGATCGTGTAAGAACGTCATTCGTTTTCATCCATTTCGACCGGATCCCTTTCACTAGAGAAACGGGCGGGGGATGGGAGACAAATACGAATTTTCCTAGCTATTTGGTCCTGGTGGGATGCGATGACACGTACGTCGCGGAAGCTGCGGAAGGTGTGTTGCGCCGCAAGGGAACGACGTAGATGAATTATCATAAGAGCGAAAGAGACGAAAGATAAATACCACATTCACGTACTCACGGCAGCCGCAACAGTTAAGAAAATTTCGCACGTGAGCCACGTGGCAAAGGCGGAATTATCCGACCATAAAGTGTGACGTTGGAGCAAAGAATTTTTCCACCAAAAATGAGCATGAAGAATCTTGTCCATTTGTCTACTTCTTTCATTCGCCAAAAAATGGGCTAGGTTACAAAAAGTATAGGGGGAAATGGGGCCTATCAAATAAATAAGTAAATAAATAAATAAAATGTCGTTGGGGATGGAATCAAATTTGAAAAAATATCATTGTCCACTATCCTACTCGGAGGAACATGAGTAGTTTGGTCAAAACGAGACGGCCATTAATCCAATTCCATATCCCGAGGTAGCGAGTTATTGTGCGCGCTAGCAGAGCGATCCAATGTTGTATACACGAGACGAGGAGGTTGCTGGAGGTCGTGTGGGTGGATGAGGTTGAAAGGGCGGGGGGAAGGGGGCAACGAATCGTGTATACTCCGGGGTTGCTGATTTAGTACGCTAGTCGAATTCACAAAACACCCACATCAAACGAAATCGATGAGTCCGATTCCGCGGGGGCCACAAGGGAATTTTACCCGAATGGACCAGCCAAACAAACGAACGAACGAAAGAGCGAAAAAAATAAAAATAGTGCACGTAGTTTCGATATAATCACGAGGAACAAGCACTTTGCAATGTTAAACAAAAAAAGCTTATTGACAGAACTCATGGCTCGAGAGCATAGATCTGTTTAGGGTACGTTGCCCAACCCATGACTTTGCCATGTTGGTGATATGGACCCCTTGGGGCCACTAGAAAAATCGAAGGGGGCATTGAAAAACGTTCGGAGAAAGGTTTGGGTACCAAGGGGTTGCGACAGGTTTTGTTGTTATAATGAAAATATTTACTGACTTTGACGGGGGGCCGTTAGTTCTGAGATTGGTAATCTCAAATCCCAACAATATTTAACTTAAAAGTCTAGTCAACGCAGTGAAAGTGGATAAATCGTGAGGAGAAAGAAAAAGGATATATTCGTATGTGAGAACGTAACTGTTCCAATTTTTGCGGGACGATAAAGCGCAGGGTAGTGCGTGGATGAACAAATTTTATTGATGATCGGGCTCCCGGGGCAGAGGGTCCAGTTGTCCTGCTCGCAAGCGTCCAGGGAATACCATGCTTGAATAAAAGCGTGCTGGAGTGCCAACCGAGATGACGGATGGATGATCATTCGTCGGCAGTCGAGGCCTTTCAAGTCTCTGGACCGGAGAATGGCAGACAGCCGAGTACAGAAAAGGGAGACATTCGTATAGAAAAAAGTGGTATGGACCCTTTAACTGTCCCTGGGTGATTATCTAATACGAGTACATGACCAGGTTACATAATGTACAGTATACCTAAAACATACAAACTACAGGGCTATATGTTTTCTGTTCCGTGTATATGTGTACACTGTGAACCAAGAACAAATTGTTCGAAATGAATAGACTTTAGTCTGGGATTAGGGTGATGATCTCATGTTCGGTTATACTATGCGTAGGCATCATTAATGGATGAAAGAGAGACTGGCTCTTCACCAATCAGATACATTGGCGCTGCCCGAAACATACCAATATCCCTCGTAGCTAGCACCAACGTAGCTTTAATCCAACCCTTTTCAACATTCGAAGCTTTAGATGCTTCTCAATCATTTCAGGAATTATTGATCATCTTCTAGAGTTTGAGGTCCAGTTGTATTGGAATGTCATTTTTTCATCTGAGGATTTCCGTCCTTGCTATCAGTTGTCAAAATTTGGTTGATTCAATCTGCTGCTGTCGACCTCGACCATAACTAATCCAGTTTCAACCGGAATTTACGATTAGTTGGAGCTGTATGGATCTTTCTCAGTTGGTCGTTACTGTTCCGTGTCTCCCATTTGTAACCCCAATGTTGGATGGATCCAATTTACTGTCGTTCGACCTGGCCAACTGGATCAACTACTTTGGCAGGTCTTGAACAGGTTCGGAACAGGACGTAAGTGGATACAGGAGCGGGTTTTCCAATCGTAATTCCATTTTTTTTCTAGGCAACTCATTTGGTTGAACCCTTTGGTAGAGAGCTATCTAAAGCTGGGTAACAGCAGTGCAGCGGAGACATCACGACGGAGTGGTAACATAAGGCGACCTAACGGGGTTTTGGATTGAAAGGGCGCGGTGAAAATAAAAAGAAGGAACCCTTCCAACGATTGGGCGCATTATAACATGTCGCCTCGTGCGGATTGTACAACAGACCAGAATATGCCAGTGACACAGAGGGAATGGGAACAGCACGAAGAAAGAGATGGAGCTAAATCGGGTTCGCCTTTTTCCGGAGGGGCTTTGCTCTCCTAGCTGGGTACTGGCGAAACCAAAAGGAAGGGAAGGCACCCGGTGGGTTGAAGGGGGTTAGGAGGGGACAGAGCGTACAAATTGCTGGCTGCCACTCAAATTGGCCCGACAACGAACAATCGCTCCTATTACGTCGCATTTGTCGGTCTCCGCGCTACCCGTGTCTCCTCTCACATTTGCTCTCTCTCTCTCTCTCTCTCTCTCTCTCTCTCTCTCTCTCTCTCTTCCTATCTAGTTCCTTCATTGCCCTGTCCTTCTTTCTCACCCCTGTTGCTCTGATCTCGTATTACTTTTTACGTACTACGTGTGCGCCAGAACCGTGACCGCTACGATCTCCCGGTTCTGTATGAGCTGTTTTTGTACGTAGGTGTTCTACAATAGCGCACATACGTATACATACCCGAGTTATATCCATATGGATTGTACGAGGGGTTAGAGGAACACACGAATTAGGGGCTGTTTCGGGGTTGCGGAAGTGCCATTGCGACGCCTGATGGGCTTCCCTTACCTCGAGAGTTTATAATCGTTTTGCTCTTGAGTTTCTCCCGGTATTGTTGATACTGAGGGATCCCGCTAGTAGCTGCATTTAGTTGATGCTTCGTTTGTACCCTCATGTGTGGTCTTGTTCGTCACCTGATGCCACGTTCCAGCCGTTTTTCTTCCAGTCATTCCCACATCTCCAGTACCCACTCCAGATTCTTACTGATGAGTCATTGTTCAATTGATTTCAATGTCCCCATCAGTCGTCACATGCCATTGATGATGTTTTGAAATCAACGCTATTCGTTGATAGCTTCGAATCAAATAGCCTTCCAGGCTTGTCATAATTACTAGTGCTTCTTTTTTTCCGAAAAAGATGAGTTCTTCCTTGCCATCACTAATGGATATTTAATCGATTGTTTTGGGAAAAGCAAGAGCTGATAAATGAAGAACAACAAATCCGGGAAAAGTTTTGGGTGACGTGGCTGTATTCTAACGACTGTAGGCTCTATTCTCTTGTCTCCAATGACACCCGCGGTACTAGACATCTCTTAATGACTGCCCTTTCGTTCCAGCTTAGTTGATACGCCTTCTGAACGTACCACACGGGGGCTTTAGGGGAGGGGAGAACGACGAGGAGGGTAAGGGGAAGGTGCAGGCGAGAACCGAAAAGGGTCTCTTTCCATATGATGCGGCTGCTCCTGTTTTTGCTGTTGATCCTTCACGTCCTGATGATGACTAGGAAAAGAGGGAGTCGTTTTGTAAACAGGCCTGCACCACATACACTGACTCGCATGCCACATGGTAGCGAGTGCTAAGATAATCAAGACGAAAAACTAGAAACGCCTTTTCCTTCGTCTTTTTTCTTCTCGTATGCACTCGGCCGTTATACTATTTGTTTTTCTAACCACTTGGAACAGTATGTGAAGACGCGAGGTTCTATTTTTCCATTTTTCCATCTTCACTTACCACAAGGTTTCAGCTATTGGTGTCCAATGACTTCTGACCTTTGAAGGCCCTGGTTCATTATCGAAGCCACGGTTCACCCTGAGTTCTAAAATATTTGGAAAAACACAGCTGGTGCAAAGGAAAATATGATCTTTTCAGGAAATTCTCAACCATTTTATAGTCAAGTTTCCTCCACTTCGAGCTGACGGTGATGTTTGCCTTTTTGGAACAAGATTTCAATTAACCGGAAGGCATTTGGCGACGCGCATTGCTTCATAAGATAGCAAAGAGTAACACGGAGGGAAATCTTACAGCTGGACACGTTGAAATTCCCTTTATAGACTCTGAAGCGTGTGTTGAAACGAAGGGGTTCGCTTCAAAACTCCAGCAATAGTTGGGATAATAATAACGTCTTTTAACAGTTCACCGATTCCGATTTAGCGAGCTTGGATGGACGGATCCAGGCGGAATGCTTTTACGTTAACATGACTTGCCACTATACCACTCTAATTATCGAGCTGGCTTGTTTCCTGAGTGCGTACACTGTTGCAATAATACTGGTACTTTCTTCTTCTCCCACAGCGAGAGAGAGAGAGAGAGAGAAAGAGAGAGTTGGCAACAAAATCCCAGGACGGAATGGTTGGTCTGAAGCTTCTCCAGCATCTTCTGGACCTCGATCCACTTGGCGTCTTGTTCTCTCGTATTAGCGTCTCGAGTTCGAGTCTTATCCTTCGTTTGTTCAACAACAAAGCTCAGTCTCGTGGGAACCCCCCAATACTCTGCCAGCTTCCAAGCCCTCCTAATCGACCTCGTAACTCCAACTGTGTCATAACCAAAGTCATTCCTTCTGAAAAGTCCCCCAATTATTTCAACTCCCGTCTACTTATACTTTGACCTTTGGAACGACCAAGGTTGAACATTTACTGAAAGGAGACTTTGGAGAAGAATGAACGAGTATGCATTCTAGGAAAAGTACCAATTCCACGTATTTACGTATCCAAGTTTCTCAAGACGGAAGTAAAGATCACCGTAACATCACTTTTGTATCATCATTTTTTACTCAGCGATCTTGGTTCAATGTCTTCAGATGACAAATTGTTTCTGAGTATGAAGTCGGTCAAAATTCATCTGTTTTATTCAGGCTTTTTGCCGCATCTCATGTGACCTAGGCTAAGTTCGTTGAGGTTTTCATTGAAATATACAAGCCGAATACTACGAACAAAAAAAAACAAACAAATTTAAGAATTGAACGAACTTTAAGAGAGTATTGGTTTGCCAGAAATCCAATCGGACGTTATTGGATCCTTATTTCACTGCAAACTTCGACTTTTCTCTCTGCTTCGAGAGAGAAAAAATTTTCGTATCAGCACGCAATTCTTTCAGTTATTATATTGACCTTGTGCTTGCACGAGTGCGCCGAAAGTAGAGTACCCTTTCGACCAGTGTCTCCGACCTTCGAAAGTACCCTCCCTTCTACTTTTCTTCGGAAGTATATGTGTGTTTCATTTGGAAACACACATATCTTCTCTCTCTCTTTTTATTCTTCTGCGCACTCTATACATTCCATCAGGAACTGACGTTCCTCCGTTTATTGACCGACCTTCTTGGCTCTTCGGTTCCAGACAATTTTTGTTTGTTTCCGTCGCCAGCTTGTCTTCGATGTGAGGAAAGTGATACTCAACGTTTTGCAATTAAATATATTTATACATTTTAAAGAACGTTATAAATAAATTCGAATAAATGAAATATCATCTACCATTAAATAAAATCAGTAATAGAATTACCATTGAATAAGGTATGAATAAGAATAGGAACAGAAAGGAAGATAAAAGGATTTAAAGAAATATTTAAAATTGGCGAGTACAAAGACGATTCCGCGAACCTTTGAAGGGTCATTCAAGCAGACAAAGTCGAATGACGGCTTTGCAAAGTACAATAGAGTAGAATAGCGTAATTATATCACAAGGTGAATATCTCATCTCGTCTCTATGTACTTTACGCGAATGTTTTCTCATGGTTCAAGATCACTATAAAGAAGGATCTTGAATATATACTTGTATATGTAGGTATATGTGAGGGAGTAAATGTGAAGAAGAGAGGAAATGCGTAGGGCCACGAAAGGCAATTGATAAGGGTAAGGAAGCAACTATGAAGGAATAAAGGAAGGCAAGACGATATTACCCGAGCACTTTTTCCCCTCTTTCTCTCATCGTGGATCGTCGAAACGTTCGATTATTCTCTGGAGACTTCAAACGATATACCGAGTATAGAAAAAGCGAGGGCTAGAGAGACAAGACACAGGGAGATAACTCGTTATAAAGTCCCTTCCTCATACTGTACCTCTTTATTTTCTTCCTCTTGCTTCTTGCGAAAATTTCAATTTGAAATTTTTTAAGAGGCTTCCGACTCTCCTCCTATGCTCCTCTCTTTGTAGAATATTTATACTTATAAATGCATGAACACGAAGTTAAAGTTCTAAAACGTAAATGCCCTACTCATTTTTGGAAAATCTTGAATTTTCATTAAAAAATGTCTAAACTTTATTATTTTTACTTTAACTTGTGTGTTTCTGAAATTTAGTAAGTTTAAAAAACTATTGCTTGAAATATAGAAAAAGATTTTGTATTAGAAAAAAAAACACTGACTGCAATCGATCACTGACCAAAAATATCATCGTCAAACGTGATTCAGTTGAACATAAGAAAGGTAATTTAACGAATAAACGTTAATCCAGGCGTATCGAAACGAAACTGTCACTTGTAACAATAATTGTCATGACAGCACGAACAAGTAGATGGAACTCTGGAATTTTTTTTTCCATGAGAGAACGAACGAGAGAGTAAGAGTGAGTGAGAGTGAGTGAGAGAAAAAGGCTCGAAAGAATTTAGAGCCGTCTTCTAATTGCTTGGAAGCCTGTCAAGCAGTGAGGCATGGTTGATATCACCTCGCTGTTGGAGGGCTCCAGAACCACATGATTAATGGATGTAAACATATATATAGATATATTGTAATTATAACTACGAATTTTTCAAGCATATATGTAGTATTTAAAAAATATCTTTCAATAATTGAAACGAATCATGCGTCATGT
>JABSMR010017106.1:0-10295 GCA_018902295.1 Dusona sp. PSUC_FEM 10030013
GGAGCGCGCGCCTGATGGGGGTATGCGAAATATAAGAAAAACTCTTCCCCTTGGTAGCTTTTGGTTTCTTATTTGGAGGTCGGACTGTATTTTACTACATTTGATAGGCAAGAAAAATGGTTTTTTTTCACAAACGAGAAATGCTTGTAATTATCAAAGAAATACTTTCGGAATGATTTCATTTGAATTTTTAATAAAGTAAAAAACAATTAAACGTACACGATAGCCTTTTAAATCCTTTTTTATCATTTCAACTTTGGAGAGCTAATAAAAGTTGAATAGTTGGTCTAATCTAATTGCTCTTAAGGTAGCAGTCTCGCGACAGTCAAGTTCAAAAGTTAACTCTTCGATAAATTTTTGAAAACATGGATGTAACTTGCGGAATAATCTTATAGTGTGGGTGTTGTATCTTAAAGAAATGTAAACACATATAAAACTTTCGGAAAAAATGTTCAATATCAAGTTTAAAATTTGAGCAATAACCACCTTTCCCATATCTAATACACGGAGTTTACACTTTATATCGGTGTATCTCCGAAACTAGATGGTTAAAATTCTTGAATTTTTTAGACAAACTTTGTCATATGTTCCTCTGTAATTGAGAGAAAAAAAGAAACAAAACTGTAAGAAAGTTTTAGAGTTATTCCGTGAAACGTGAATTTGTTTACTGCTCCCCATAAGAACGCGTGTAAAACTGTGCAATCTTTGATTGGCAATATCTCGAATACGGGATGGTGAATCCTTTCGGAATTTTGCACATAATTTGATAACAGTACCCTGAATGTTTCCTGAAAACTATTAAAAATTCTGTAGGAAATCGTTTTACTTTTTTGTGGCGAATTTGATGCTTTATAAAAAAATGTTCGCGAAATTCCCGTGCGATTTTTTTCTTCACAGTTGTTACACAATATTCAAAGTCCCTATTATTTTCCTACGGTGTATTCTTATGGAAAATATTAATGTAGAATTTTGATACATTTTTTATTACACAGCCGAAAAGAACGCAACAGATGTGTGCAGAAAACATTAAAAAACCAATATTCAGCTTGAGAAATTCGCCAGAAATCAGAAAATGCCAATAAATGCATAAGCCGAATGCCACTTGAAAGAGAATTTCAAATTTTTAGTACGAATCGAACAAGCACCAGCTGGAGTCTCAGTTTGGAATAAAAAAAAAATTTTGCAGTCTTTTTATGAAGCGACCAAAATGTTGGAAAATTTCTGACATTCAATATTTTCTTAAGCACCTTTTTTAAAATTTGTTTGGACCTAAAAAGACTGAAAACACCGGTCATTTTGTTTTGAACTCGAATTTTCATGACAAAAACCGCACAAATCTTATTTTTGGATACTTTCTCGATATTTTCTCAATAATTAGTAGAAAAATAATAATTTTTTTGAAAAGCCATCTGAAAAGCTGATCCACAACGAAGAAAATGGTTTATTGTCCATTCGAACATCTCATTCTATTAAGGAAACGCCAGCATTGTAAAAGTCGAAAAAAAACCGCCCCCCGCTTTTCTCGACCGAGGAGCCAGTTTTTGAAAACTCAAAAAATCCGAAATTTTAAGTATTAGGCATAAGTATCAACCGTTTCATAATATTAAAGAAATGAAAAACTTATACACCTCGGAACTCGATGAACGAATCGATTAATTTTGAAACCACTGTTGGCTCGATGAGATTATTTCTGGAAATTCCACTTTTTAATGAATTTTCCGATGAATTCCGCGATGTAATTCAGCAAACAGCCTAGTGCAGTGTGGCGTTGAAAAATAAGACAAGTTAGATAAAATCAGCTATATTCTGCCTCTCCAAGCTATTTACAAGATAACGTTATTCTATTATTCTATACGTGGGATTTTCAAGTTAACGTCGTGGTCACCTATTTATTAAAATGGTTGCCGTCCGGGGTAAATCCGGGGTTAAGTGGCAAATAGGCATCTAAAAAAATACGTTACAACGCCTTATAGAGAATCTGATTGCGTTCGAGCAACCAGCGAATCCGGAGAATTTCAGAGAGCGGCAAAATTAACCAGATATAATTACCGAGAGATTTGGTTGGCCGCCTCTATAAGTAAAATGAATATAAAATAAATGTTAAACGCACATTTTTGCAGATATTCGATCAAGTTCAATAAAGAGCCCGAATTCTTTGTCCCCGTTGACGTATTTCTTTTTTTTTATAGCCCAGAGTTAAACAAGAGCCATCTGTTGCCCATGAGAAGGACATATACCATGAGCCAGAGCGATGAGGGTGGCTTGAAAGAGGCGTTGTCGGCTAGCGTCTACCAATCGATAGTTTTATCATCGTTCCATGACTAACACGCATATTGAGCAAGACCGAATCTTGACTGTCCTTCTATTGAGGTAAAAGATGGTAAGTTAAAGAACAGAAGGAGGAATGAACATCAAATCGAAAGGTCGTGTGGTCAATATGACTCTTTAGCAAAATTCAAGTCACGTAAAAAACATATTTACCGTGGGAAGATCGTGAAAGACCTGTTGATCTTTTTTGCAACTGTCTCTATGAAGAAAATAGGATTCAGCAACACTGGCAATGATGCTAAAAAATAATTCTTGTATTTTGCAACGCTTCTTTACAACTGTTCGTTGGTTTTAAATTCGCGAAAGTCAGGATGTACATTTTTTCTTTTAGAACTACCCGGGATCAAAAATAAAATGTACTTATTTTGGACGCAAACTATAATCGAGTGCAAGGAAATTTTAATTCGTTCGACAATTTTTTGAGAATGAAAAATTTTCTTTTTTGAACTAACGCGATAATAGCAGCCATTTAATATCGATTCACTAAACTCCCAAGTGAGTGTCGATGAAATCTCCAATGCACTCGACGAATCTGACATATAGCACCTGATGATACTTCACCGCAACACCTTTTATAACTCATCTTCAATTTCATTGTAAGTACGAGGACTACCGATGGAAAATATGGTAATTCTTTAGTTTAGTGACTTTTCCGAAAAAACGATCAGAATGTTTTTTTTTTTGCCATGAACTCTTATATTACATCATAGTAAATGATAAGCAGTCGGGCGAAACTGAAATTCACCACCTCATAAAAAGTTATGGGGTTTTCAAATGCGTGAAAACACGTGATAAATATGAAATTTTCCAACATTTTAATACATATATTGGGTTTGAATAGCATATACGATTCAAACCCTGCATGTAAACAAATCTGGGGATTTTTTCTCATCAAATCCGGAGCTGGAATTTGCCAT
The DNA here is from genome assembly GCA_018902295.1 of Dusona sp. PSUC_FEM 10030013. NCBI lineage: Eukaryota > Metazoa > Arthropoda > Insecta > Hymenoptera > Ichneumonidae > Dusona > Dusona sp. PSUC_FEM 10030013. The sequence goes on from JABSMR010017106.1 coordinate 3,246, forward strand.
TTTTTTTCATCTAAAAAAAGTCAGTAAACTAAAGAATTACTGAAAATATAAAATAGTATAACTGGTAGAAGTACTTTCTGTTCAATACCTTTTTGTAATGAATATACGCGAATTTTTTCGAGTGTTCGATTTCCACTCGAGTTGTTTGATGCCATTTTCTTCTTGTCGAGACTCTTTGCACGTGTAAACGTTTTTTTTTCGTCGCATAGCATCGCCCCATCAAAAGCTTCGTGCTTTTTTATAAGTGACTTCGAGTAAGTTATTTAGCATGGCTTCACGCGGCTGCTTCTTTGCAAGTACATTGTGTAAGCTTTTCCATAGACGTGCGTTCGTTCAAGTGTCTCTGAGTGATTGGATTCGAGCAAGCACCTGCTTGTGAGTTCCTCTGCTTTTAGAGCCTTTAATCAAGGCTTTCGCAGAGTATCTTCGTATATAAGTTACTTATATTTGTATTTGTATTCGTTGCTTTCTATAAGTGCTTTCGGTTAAGGGCTTCTTCAGACAAGTGGCTCTATGTGTAATGAGTGCTTTTATGCGTTTGAAAACCGGTCAAAGTGCCTGCAGCAGACTCATCGTGAACGTTCAAGTTTGCACCGTTGGAATTCAACGGAATTTCTTTTGTTGTCTACTACCCACATTTTTTATAATGATTTAGGTAACAACCGTTCAACAACATTTTTTTAGATCCACTTTAGAAAACAATAAATAAAGTTTTCCTTAACTATACAAGCTTCAATAGCATTCCATTTTGTGTGATGTCAATGCTGGACTGATGTAGTAATTGGATGGAATAGAAGTACAAAATTACTATTTTCAACCGCTTTTACGAATAAGGCTCACAATAATTATTACCGTTCTGAAGCTTACATCCTTGAAATACAACGAAAAATGTTGACATTATTTTTGAATTGATCAATCTTCAACTTGTTCAATTTCATTGCATATCTGGTCTTAAGATCCTTAGGTATGGCTTAACAAAAGATTGGCCAATGTTCTCAATCTCAATTGACAATAAAGCTTATAATAGAATAAAATCAGCATATATTTCAACGACATTAACCATATACTATATTACAAACTTTGACACCATTAATTATTTTAGTCTACTGAACTTCGGAGTTAAGACTGTAAAAAGCAAGTATTTCGGTGTGTCATAATTAGAAAAGTTTCAAGGCAAGCAGCCTCGCAAATTGTCTGACGGTTGCAACGTCATCATGTACACAGGACGAAATTATACATCAGCTTCGGAATAAGACCAAGACCCGGTTGTGGCATAACCAAAAATGGCATTCAGTTTTGAACGCGGGGCCAAGAACCCAGTTCACCATGATTACCAAACATTTGGTCCTGAGCAGCGTCACAGCGGAGTCGTGTACAATGTTTGATTATTGTGCAACGGGCCAATTCGTGGCTAAGAATGGCATGCGACTTTAATTATATTCAAACTGCCACAAAATTGGCCTTAATCACAATCGTATCGTTGAAAGATTACATACTCCTATTTTTTGCTAGATCCACAAAATATCTTTATAATTACTGAGGTTCAGTTCATATATCGTTAGCGCTTCAATTTTTTACATCCATCACTTATTTAATGCTATCACTGGCAAAAATATGGAAATGCACAAAACTTGAAGTCTGGTGTACAATTTTTCCACCAACATAAACTATATGAGTCCTCCGCAAAAACTTAACAATTAGAAAGTCGTGGTTATTTGCTACTTTTTTCAAATTTTTATAAAAATTAGAGCTCTATCGCAATACCCAAAATAAATGTACAAATAAACATTAAAATATGCTGAAAAAGAGCAACTTGACTGCATTCCAGCGTTTCAATCTTCAAAATTATAAAAAAAGACTCGAGGTCATAGTTAAACAAAATTTTGAGAGGTAGCACACTTTGCTTCTGAAACGCTACTATATTAGAAACTAGCCAGGTTCTCTATATTGATGGAGTTTTTTCGATATTGAGAAGTTTTCCCGGTTGAGCAACTGGAACGAATGTGAGAAGTAAGGAGTCTCGTCATAGACTCGGTGTATATATATAATTCATGGTCCGCACTGTGAGTTCGCAATTTCTCGTCCATCTCGCACGGATACACCATCTACCGGTTAAGAATTCAACGGTGTGCAACTAACGGTAAATTAAAACGCATTAAAAGCTGTGCCCACGTGATTCGGAGTTGAAGCAGAAGCGATCACGACCTTTTAACCGGCAAGGAAATATGACGCCGTTTGCAATATATTCAATCGACCTTGTATTCTCTTCAATCGAGTGGCAGGTGTTACACCGTGTATCAAAATTTCTCCAGCTAATGTTTTATTTAAAAATATTCTTGAGGCGGCAAACTTTTATCTTGACGTTCGAATTTATCAAAATAATTGTGAACAATTTCATTCGCAAGATTCTTATATTTTATTGTAGTTGGTTCCCTCATTGTTTCGTCTTAATCAATTCTTATAACAGGGAATCAAATATATAAGCGGACAATTTGATGCTGAAAAGAGAGTCGCGGCAATTTCTTTGATTCGAATCTCCGACTACATCGTTGGGAAGAAAAAAAAAGGAAATTTCCATTCAAATGTGTTGGATTTATTCAGCCAGCATTAAAATCAACCCCCGAGCGTGAATACTAAAGAAGGGAGAGCTTTTCGACCGTGATATACTCGTTGCAATGCAGATTAAAGAATAGTATCCCTTACAGTTCGCTCGGTGTGGCTTCATTCCTCACCTTCGTTCTTCGTTTGTTAGGCCTTTTTTTTCTTTTTCCCTTACATCGTTCTATCTTGCTGTACTTGGTATTTTGTTTTCCCTTGCAATAATGCGACTCACGAGGCTCTTGGTGCGTGAGACTATTCGACTTTTTCGATGGCACAGGGAGAAACACTGTAGATGTCTCCATGTCCAATATCACGCGTATAGAATTTCGTGTCGTTGCACAGGGATTATCGGTCCCCACCGGCGCCAATTTTCCATCCGATGAACTTGACGCATCGCCCACACACAGAGCTCAAAAATTGTTATCTTTTACTTTTGTTTCAGTGCAAATGGGAAAATTGATGTTTACATATTTTGGGAACTTCAAAGTTCAATTCAATTCTGCTGTGATTGATCATTACATTACTCTACTTTTAATACTTTTCACGTTTTACTTTTTCACATGAAAATGTTCAACACTTTTTAACGGTTTCTTTTAATGCTACGCTCGTTTATTGTATTTTCTCTAAAATCACACGAAACAATCGGATTGACAAAAGCTCAACCCGTGTAGAAAAATCACAGACACCAGCCCAGTATTATTTTTATCCTGACGAGACGTCCCGTTTCGAAGGAACTAAATTTCCAAATTTGGGGCTATCTGTGTCGCCCTCTTGGCTATTCGGTCAACATGATGACGCATTGCCTAAAGCAATGCCGTCATCATGCCTAAACCTAAAGCTTTACCCGTTATTGAGCTCACAAGTCCGTGCGTATTTATGACTACAGCTGTGATGATTCGGAAGGGTTGATGAACCGTATATTTCACGTCTTCAAGCCTAACAAGTCAATCATAACAAATATTCATAAACGCCAATTTAAAAAACTGAAGCTACGGAATGATTTTAAAAGTAAATTTCTTTATATTTGTTTTTTTTTTCATATTTGATATTACAATTTTTTTATTGTTAAGATTATTTCATTGTAAACTTGGTATTTCGATTCCTAATAAAAGCCAAAAGAAAGGGAAATAAAAACATATTTTTAAGGGTATTGATTGCAAGTGAGAATGTACTGCTTTTATATTCTGAGTGGGCAGATCAATATAGAACCGCATTTCGTCGTAGTGTTTGTCGTTATAGTGCGACTGAGCTCGTGACGTTCGGAAGTGTGCGTTACAACCGGTTGAATTGAATTCGCATGGCGTCACTCGCAGGTCCGAACGAAGAGCGAAGCGATGCTGGCAACTCTCGTGACAGGTAAGTACTGTGACGATTGCAATAAAGCAAGAGAGAGAGAGAGAGAGAAAGAGAAAGAGAAAGAGAAAGAGAGAGAGAGAGAGAGGCGGAGGGAGAAACACGGATAAGAAAGAACACTCGATTGATTGTTCCTCGTTGGAGTAACTGGAAAAATTCGTGCTTATTTAATGAGTAATTCTATTCTCACTGCGATGTTGAAATTTGCACTGTTTCAATGCGACAAAATGTTTATTTGATATTGTAATAAAAAAAAAAATTTCCCAGGTTTTCACAACGCAAATGGGTCAAATATTTATTGAGTCTTTTTTAGAAACCCACATACTAAATGTCCAAAAAAATGTTGCCAATTTGTGAAATGATTCCATTACAAGTTGGAAACACAAATTCATTGGTTTTCGACATTTGCTACTTTTTTTCGTCACATCTACCATGCGGCTTCAATTGTTTGAATTTGTTACGGTAAAAGATAAAAATAGAAAAGTTAACGTACGAGCAAAGTAACGTATCTCAACGTCGTCGCCAACCCCCGTGAATTAACTGTACGAACAATGTGTAAATGATGACATTTGCGATATACTTCGTAAATGTCTTGATTGTACGATCTATTCGCCATCTTTTTTTTACTTCGCTCATGGGCCCGTCGTTTATTCGACTTGAACCCAGTGTTGAAATACTTTGAGACAAAAAAAATCATTTCAACAGTTTTTTCGTCGTTCCCCTTGACTAAACCGGAAGTCAAACAAATACAGCCGGTACGAAGATTTCTTTGCTTTCCGTAACGGCCGTGTATTTGAAACATCATACGGGCAGGTCGGATTATAATATTTTTTGGAAACGAAATAATAAAATTCTATGATACCTGTAGTTTCGACAAAAGTAAAATAAAATGTTATTATTTTCATTTTTTCGAAGAGAATTTGAAAGAACTTGGTTTTCGTTGCTAACAATTTCTTTGGGTTGAAAATTTGATTTTATACGAAACTTTTCCTCAACAAAAAAATACAAATCGCATTAAGAAACTAGCCTAGTACAAGCAATGATGCATAATAATAATTTGCTCAAAGAATTATTCTGGAGCAACGAAAAGATTGAATCGAAGAAAATAGCTTTTATTTGATCGAATTAATTATTACGATGAGAGCACATATTCGGATGACGCCAAAAAGAATTTCAATTAAATGGACGTATCGATTTAATTCGTTCCAATTAAAAGGATCTAGTGATGAAAAATTTTCATCGCGTTTTCATTGGTATTTGTGTAAACAATACAATCGATTATCATGATTCACCGAACACGTTCTCGTATATAATACTTTTAAAATAGGCGCCATAAAATTTGATGAATCATCGAGGAATTCCTCGTAAGATGAGGAAGGAATTCCTCGTCCGCCAGGGATCTTATACGATTTCGTAGAACCGGTAATATTTCTCACGCCAAATTTGGTAGTAAATTAAAAAATTGCACGCAATCGTGACTGACGTGTGTTTTTACTTGCCATATATGCATTCATTGTTGGTGTAAATGATTTGAAAAAGCTTCGGGAAAAGCGTGATATTGTCGAATATTATAAAAACGTTCGTAGACCAGTGGCAGATTTGTTCATGGCCGAAATTATAGTGAAATTTGAGTAACCGTTTCATATTGAAGATAAAAACAATACTTAAAATAGAATTTTCTTATCGATGTAATCTTCTCACCTGACTCAACGACGTGGGAATAATGTCTGGTGTCTGTGGCAGCATTTTGGAATAGCGAATTCAAAAAATGACGAGTAAAAAACACAATCACTCGTTACAAGCTGCGAGCACACGATCGACTTAAAATCCACGAGTCATAGAGCAGCATTGGGCGTCACACGAAAACGTAATCATAATACAATTTAGTATAACACACGAAAAACAAGAACGTACACACCACCTTTAGGTTTTAATCACGATAGATCGATAACTCCCCATGGGTAGCCGGAAAATTCCAGGTTTATATCCAGTATATGTTTTCTCTCCAAAATTATCGTAATCCTTGAATTATAAAAAAAACTGTGATGCGCCTGGGATACGATCGAGCGAGGAATTTTTTGACACACATACATACACAGACACACACAGACACGTGCGCGCGATACTTTCTTCTTAACGATTTAAACAGGGAGAGAAGATAAGAATGAAAAATAAATGAGGATCGAATTGATAAGCAAAAGAAGAACGATAAAAAAAGATTGAGCACGACGCGAAGCACAAACCAGCCCCGGTGAGGCTGCGCGCAAGACTGCCGAGCCGGGGCGGTGTAGTTGCAAAGCAAATTGGAACCGAACGAGGCCGAACATCGACGAAAATCTCCGAGTATCAGCCCCCACTCGTTTGCCTACAGGCTTTGGAATATCCTCGCTGTTCGATCATTTACGCCTTTTTATTTTCTTCTTTTTTTTATTTTATTTCTTCTCCGAACGCTCCGGTAATGTAGTATTGACCGACTCACGCGTTCCGAAGAAATACGAGAGCAGGATATCTCTGAGATATCAATGTCAGGATAAAGGCGCAATTTTTAGCTTTTGAAAGCTCCGAACTCCGAAGGTGTATGCGCGCGGTAAACCCGTTAGATTTTCTGAAATTAAATAAATACAAAAGTAATCTTCTCAATGGATTATTTCCCGTCGTTTCACCACTTCTTTTCATTAGTATTCATAAAATTCTCTATGTTCAAATATACTTATATAGATTATTTCATTTCTGAGAAAAATATCGCCATATTTACAAAAATATTTCATTTCAAAAAACGATTTCACACTTGTCCACTTTTGTTTTCAATTTTTGTGGTCGATTGTTTTAAAAAGATTTTCTCCGTCAGCTGTCATTTGACAATTTGAATAATTCTGCTTGCAAAGGTGACGTAAGGACTTTGTTCGGTCCAGGAAATCCGCTATCTATAAGTAATTCGGGGAAGATGGAGAGTGTACTTTGTTAGATAAGTTTGTGTGTGCGTATGGCAGGGAATTCCCTCTCACCTGTTTAATGAGATGCGACGACGAGTGGATAACGTCACACGCGTGTAGAAGCCAAGAATACTGTGCTATTGTAAAAGTATATATATATATA
>JABSMR010017117.1:0-10290 GCA_018902295.1 Dusona sp. PSUC_FEM 10030013
TGTTGTGTACTACTGTGTACTGTTGTGTACTGTGTGTGTTGTGTGTTACTGTTGTGGTACTGGGGTATTTTTTACCCCTAGTGCCAGTTAAAGGTTAAGAATGCAAAAAAGGTCATTTGAAAAGGTTGACTAGGATTTTTGACTCGTTTCCCATACCTCCCATTTCAATGAAAACTTTTGATGTATTACTCACAAATAATATATTTAATTATTCGAATAATACATTTTTGATTTTTAATGTAGATATTATAAAAGGTTAAGTGACAGTACCATAAAACGTGCAACAATAAAAAAATGCTTTGGCTTGTTAGGGCGAGTGAGGGTTGCCGATCTCTCACGTATTGTTGCCAACGCATGTTGGGGTCAGGCTGAAAGGTACAGGGGCTTTTATAATCGTATATCGTATGCCAGGGGCGAATAGATCGGCAGGGTATAATATCTCCATTGGATGGTGGATCGAGCACGCGCGCGCGCGCGCGGCTCCACTAGAAGAGAATGTGCAAGAAGCGAGTGAGCGATGGGTTACGTAAATTTCCACGTCTGCGTGAGGATGAGGGGCAGAGATGAGAGACGTGAAATCAAGAGGTCTACATGATCGATGTATAAGTACATACACATATACAAATTTCTATATATGTATAGCTACAAGAGTATAAAAGAATGCAGGCAAGGAAAACGATATTGGCGTGTCGTGTTCGAGCGTGGAGACGATGATTGCCTCGCTATGGATAATCCTCGAACAGTCCCGTGACACGCAACCGCGACCAAAGTTCCTCCATTTCTCTCGCGCCTCATCTCACATCAGATACGACGAGATCATCCGTTCTCGAAGTCTAGCGTAACCGGAAGTTCATGTGTTATAAACGGACCAAGAGATCGTCTATCGCGTCTTGAAACGGTTTTCAAAGCAAGGATCGACGTTAATTGGTATATACAACGATCGAAAAACAAATCGTTATTGTTTAACATCGAAAGTCGCGAGAGTGGATAATTGAAAAGATGAAAGTAATAAGATTATTTTCGATCGGAGAAAAAAAAATTGGGTAGGAAAAAGTGAAGAAACGTGACAATGCAAAAATGCGAAATATCTTAATGATTTGTTTTTTTTTTTAAACCCCCGCCTTATTCCGTCCCCCATGATGATGGGCTAATATGACAAATACATTCGAATTTAAAAAAGAATAGTGAGTATAATGACATCAGTGCTGAATTTGGAATCGAAAGTCAAGAAATTCGCTGTGCAGCACACTCCAAAGTGACGACACGAATGTCGTAAGTTTTTTTCGATCATTCAAGTGTTTCGGTGCCTCTGACAAACACAAACAAACTGTACGACAAAACAAAACTGTACGAGGTCTGCTTTTTTTCTTGGCGTGAATTCTGCAAACATTACCTCGAGGTACAACTTAATACACAGCCCATATGATGCCAGTGGTAAACGTTTAAATAATGCGAGACCCTTCCTCATAATTCGCCAGGTGCCGCGCCTCGAAAAAACGGAATTCCTCTCCATACATATATATTTGCAAAGCCAGGAATAAGGTGGAACAAACAGGGATAAAAAAAAGATATATTGTCAAGTGTCTCGTTTGCTGTGGTACTCTGGATATAACCTCGTTCGTTGCATACGTTTTGTACGTCCAGCAGCCAAAAAAGCAATAACGTTGGTTGAAGATCTCCCTAGGATTTGTGTGCCCTGCGGTCGGTGGTGTTCTCGTGAAAATAACGACTTTAAGAATCGAGAAATAATACACGATAGATGCTTATTGAATGTATAGAAAGGTGTACATTAGAATCGTATCTCAGAAAGCAAGAAAGAGATCGCTTGTGGGAATGAGAATATTTCTATCTGCATCAACCATAGGAAATCCAGAACAAGAGGGAAAAAGAGAGAAGGATGTTTTTTGATATATATTTGTGTAAACCACTGTGTTGTAATGCTCTATTCTCAATCCTCTCTACTACAAACACAAATCGAAGTAGTCCCGGAGGCTATGATACGAAAGCTCAATTCGCCCTTCGGTGTATGGCATCCAAAGGACCTCTTCCTTTGGACCATGCGGTGACAACGTGGAGAGCATGTTAATCGTGACGGTCTTTGGATTATACACTCTGAGAAATCAATTAACCATCCCGACATATGTCCCCGAGTAAGTTTAGTACGATGTAAATGTTTCCTGAGCTGTACTAATGTTGATACAAGGGTCTTCTCTCGATGGGAGATAAAATAGCAGGGTTATATAAAGTTGGGTTAACGTGTTCTCAATGAAAAGATTAATTTTACAGTATGCTGATTCGTTGCTTGGACAGCAATTGAGAATAAAATTACGCAGTGTAAACAACGTTGATGGTAATCGAAAGAGATAATACCCGCCTATCTCGGATCACGCTAAACAATTTTCTCGTTTACGACGAAGAGAAAAAAAAATTAATGAAAAAAAAAACATATATCTACATACAGTCGTAATATCGAAGTTCACGTGTTAATTACGAGGCGTTTTTTTTGTCGATTTCCGTCCAATTAATTATAATGCGAGCCCCGGGAGACCCCCCGGCCTGGACTCGGGGACTGGCCTACTCGTGTGTGTATTATAAAAGAGAGTGGTCGACGACAGGCGACGACGACGACGACGACGACGACCACGACGACGATGGAGGCGATCGAGCGAGCGGTGATACCGTGATATTTTATACAACGCGAGGTCTGCTTGCACATACGGGAATCGGTGTAGAACACACGGCGAGAGAGGAGATCCAGTTTTACGATAGATCAAAGAACACAAGTAGACGGTGGTAATCGAGTTAATCGATCGCCCGAGATAATCGATAATGTCGGGTAATCCGTTCCAGGTGGTCCGTCCTGCGGTATTACAAGTGTATTACTATACAGTATATGTATAGGGATACATATCTTTATACGTCGATCGGTATGGTGCACCAACTACGTTACTAACTCTCCTACGTGGTAATCCGCAGTAAATGATGCGTGTAATGGCTGTCAATGGGTTTTACTGGTGTACAGATGAGCTCGCACATCTTTATTCGCATTCCTTTCATTTACTGCTCGCGATACTTCGGGCTCAAATAATAATTGAAAAATGTAAACCAAAAATAACGACGAAAAAAAAACAACAACAAAATGCAACGCTAGAGTCTTAGAATGACAAGAATTTTAACGAAGGCATATTTTCGAATACATTTATATGGTGAGTTCGATTATTACCGTACTCAACTACTTCAATTTTCGCTAAATGGATGCGCACGTGCGCAAGAGAAATGAGATCGTAATTATTTTTTTTTATTCTCGGTTTCGCGGAGACTCCGAAAGAGACTAAGAGAGAGAGGAAGATGGAAAAAATAACCTTTTAATGCCACCGGCTCGTTTGATTTTTTGTACAACTCTCTTGCTGTTAAACAGCGAGAAATATAAATGTACAACTGCTGTGGCGTTCGCGCGTATGATAAGTTACTAATAATGTGCAATTTACGAAAGCGAAAAATTGTGAAGAAAGACAGCGAGTGGAGGAGAGGGGACTTGGAGATCGCGAGAATACAGATACAAAGAGGGTATATGCAAACTCTACGTTGAACAGTGGCAGCCGCCACCAGAAGTACGAGATTGTATACAGTTTGAGATTCTCTCTTCTTTTACAACGTGGAAAGCACAATGATTATTGGCCTGAGTAATGGTAATAATGGATGCTCTTAACCGAACGACGTAATATACGTATGTATATAGCATACTTTCGATGCTCTCGTGCGTATGCGTAAGTATAACTATATATAAATGAATACAAATCACTCGTAAACACGCCAATGATAATTTCTGTTTTTTTGCCGTTAACCATAATTGTGTGAATACGCCTGTTATTTTTTCGGCTACCCGAAGAGACTATCGAAAATATTTCGGCTGCATACCGATTTAATTGTGCGGTAGCCATGAGAGCTTCGTGTATGCGAATACAATTCCTCGGTATTATGGTCTTGAAATATTTTCATACAGCGAAATTTACAGCAATCGTTGCTCTCCCGGTGGAGTTTGCATCGTGAAATACCAGTTGCTAATATTATCACGGTTACGGAAGCCGCCAACTCGATAATCTCATGTGCCCGTTTGTACCATGGTTAGAACGAGGCGACCATTAACACCCGACATACCATATGTTGGTTGTGTTGGTTGGCCGACCACATGGTCATCCCCCTCCTGCCGATTTCCGAACGCGATTGTAAAACACCGCTCTCAGGATGCGCTGATCGTTCTTGAAAGTGCCAACAGCGAGAAAAATCAGAGGAGAGACGTATATGTGCTGCTCGTCGGTTCAGGACAACGCGATGAGAGAAGCTGCACAGATCCTTCCTGAGCACCCTTCGGATATTCGCTCACTAGAGGAGCTAGAGATCGTGTCGGAGATCTGAAGTACTTGGAAACCACAGATTCTCCAACTTTCGACGAGTTACGAAAATCCTCTTTCTACTTCGCTTCTCGTCTCTTTCAAGCCATTCTTTCTACGACACTTTTATTTCCCACCTATAAAACACGCTTTACCCATGAGTTTACGACGACGGGAGAGATTTCATTGGTAAACAGATTGGGCTTGCTATACGTTGTCTCGAAGTCGGTTTAGTTTTAATACTTTTTGCAAACTGTACGTCGCATTGAAAAAATCATTGAAAAACATAGAATCTTGTTTTAAAGTCTCGAGATATTGCTCCGTAAAGTTCACTGGGTACGTGGAAGCTGTGTTCGTCAAGTACCGTTAACTGATTTAACTGTCGTCTGTCTATTGCGAACATTTTTATCCAACACCTCCACCAGCAGAAAGTTGCTCTTGCCACGGTACTTATCCTCTGATTCGACAGCGTTCCTTCGCTATTCGACAGGTTAGCAGGTCGACTCGATATTTAGTTTCCAGAGAAAAGAGTTGCGGATTATTGACAGCCCGGGGTGAAGCGAGGCTCGAAAACAGGAGTAAGTTCCTCGGAGCATTTGTAAGAATCTAATACAAGAGGTGTATATATAGATAAAAGCGCGTTAAGGTGCTGCCTCGGCTCTTTATCGACGGTGTAAAGGCCAGAAGCGCGCGGTAGTTGCGGGTATCATCGAGCTAAGAGTAGAGAATCAGAGGTTCTCTTTCAACTGATCCGGTTGTTGTACGCGTATAATCTACGATATGTGTGTATGCCAGGTAGCTCTTTGAACGACTACGTACAACGTATTTTATTCAGTAGTTCCTTTTATCTTCCCACAGGCGAATCAGCGGTGTTTTGTGGACTGTTGCATACACATATGTATATATATATATATGGATGTATGAGCATGCATATACACTTCTACAAGCACACATCAGTAAAATACGCTGCTTTTCTCGCGCAGAATCGAGACTCTCTGTTGGAGAAGTGCACGCGGTCAATTTGCGTCTAGCATGAGTCAACGAGTAGCCCCCTTCTCTGGCGTCCAGGCAAGCGCCGACGTCATAGAACCAGCATAGAAATGTCCCTCGGGGTGAAGAGCGCGTAAAATAAGATGTAGCGTCACTGATAACCCAGCCTGCGTGGTCCGGGGGCCAACAAGGTAGCAGCATCACTTATTCCCTCATTCGTTCGCTCTCTTTATCTCACTGTTTCCCTCCCTTTAACCATTGCTCCTTCCTCTTCTCACCGCTCGGTGTGTCGGGGTATAGCCGCGTTTGTGCTCTTTCTCATCTGATATCGAAAGAGTTTGCCTCTGCTCTCGTCGTCTCTCTTTTCCGAGAGCAGACTCTTTTTTTATTTTTGCGTATACAGTACTGCCTATATAGTGCTAATGCGATCTTCGTGAAACACGCATTCACGACAAGCGCGCTCTTTGCTCAGCAATATCCGCGCTCGAAGGTCCACCTGGATTGTAAATTCGTCGCGTTCTTTCTCTCTTTTCAGGATAAAGGGGCAAAAGAGCCGCTCGCTAAAGCCCTGTATCTATGAAAGAAACCGCCGTATTCGATGAGACTGACTGGCTTAGTTTTGAAAAAGAATCATTCCCCGATAATGAGCATTGGGAAGAAAAAAATTGCGTAGCTTATTTAGAGACAAACGAAACCTTCGATTGTAAACAGAAAATCGATATGCAGGCAAGAGTGTAACAATGTGGAGCTTCGTTGGTGAGAACGTAGTCTTTTACTTACAGAGGTCATGCAACGATAATCATGGAGGTAAATGGCTAAGTGCAGTAATTTTTCATTTCGATAATAACTGCGAGAAAATAGTCTTCGTAATATAAAAGCCTATATTATAATGTATGAATATGAAATAATCTCCATCTCTGTCCTCGTGAACGGTGCTACGCAACTCTGTCGAAATCATTTTTTTCGAAACATTTTCTCCTTAATCTTGCCTTCTCTTATAAGAATACAATTTGTTGCAAAATTCTCCAGAAAGTACCCATATATATATCTTTGTTTTAAAGATGCCAATTTGTTTTGATAAATGGAAAGTATTTTGAATACCGAAGAAAAATATTTTTTCTAAAAATCGCTCTAAAAATTTAGCTCCAGAAAATTTGTCGTAAACCACAAAAATTTCGGAATTTCATAGGATGATATTAAATAATAAGGTACGAGGGTTAGGTCGCCTGTACACGTTGGACCATTTGGACCGCCTCCGATGACAGCGAAGTTGAATGACCACAGTAGAAAATTGCTATTAGAAAAAATAAGTTTTTTCTCAAAGGTTACAATCTCCCACCATTGAAATTGGACATCGCTTTAAGACCTGCATGTAAGATTCTGTAGTCGAGAGACATGGGCATGTGCTGTTTGCGTGTAAAGAGAGGACGAGAGAAAAGGAGGGAAGGGAGAGAAGAGAAAGAGAGACTGTATAAGAAACAGCATTATACGAGGATCGCAAGAAATTTTAATCCCCGTCGCTTGCGCGAGTGCAAGTATGACCGCCCGATAATGAATGCCGCGCAACTGGTTATGAATAGCTAAAGGATACCTCTACGAAGATTTTTACGCAACTCTCCGTGTACTTACGTACTTCTACGGGCTATATTCCATCGGCAGAATCTATAGGTTTGCATATAGATATAGTCAAGCGTTCTATACCGCCACTGAAGCCGCCGTGTACTTTATGATTATTGGAGGGCGTACCTGGCTCCTCAAGAAGGATATGCTATCTTGACCGTGTGTTACTACCGCTTCGCTATACACTCTGCAAAAGAGACCCTCCTCGTGTACTCCTCCTTCACTTCTGACCTCTGCCTGTATCCACGAAATAGAGGAAAATCTCTGAAGATACTCGTATCATGGAAGAAAATTATCCTAAGCGTGCAATAAATAAATGAAACGAAATGAAACGATTTCTCTTTTTTCTACGAATTAAATGGAAAAGAAGGATAATTTTTTTTTCGGTAATGCAAAAACGAAATAAAACTTTCATTATTATCAAAGGAATCTGGTTATTGGTAATGAAGAAAATTGTTTGTGTCACGGAATATGAAAATGATTATTCACTCATAAGACTGAATAATTGATCAGGTAATATTACCATAGCTTCTTGTACCGAAAAACAAATTTGTATTTATTTAGTCCGGTGCTTTAGAGATATCAATTTTTTTGACACCACAATCCTTCAAAGTGCGTACATAAAATTCTTATTGTACACGTGACACTAATTATTTGTTTATTTCCGCGTGGCAAGAGAGACGGGAGAAAAAGAGTGAGTAAAAGAGAAGCAAAGATACAGAGTTATGCAAATAATTAATTTGAATTACAGGCTATCGGAATATGCTCTTATGCGCATCGTCTCGACGTTTCAATGGGACACTCTCTTATAGCTCGGTAGGATAACCGGGCTCTTGCAATATCGCCTCCTCTTTCTCTTACATACCCCCGTGATTCTGAGTATGTATTATATACATATGCACACCAATGATGCAGTAGTGAATCGCATCTTGGATTGCCGCTGGTCGCTGTAGCGCCAGTGCACACCAGATTCCTTCGATGTTTTACGAGCTAAGCCCATATATACATATTCCACTGTCTACAAACTGCAATCCATTCCCTTTCTTCGTTTTTTTCTTATCATCTTTTTCTTTCGCTTATTTCCTTCTCGAGGTTATTGTCGCATCGGGCAGGAGATTGCTGCGGTGAGCTGCGAAATTCAGTGAGCATACGCGTCGTTGAGGATCGTTAGCGATTCCAATTATTTATCTCGGCATCCATTGTTGGAAAATTAATTAATCGGACTTGTGTGAATTACGCGTAAGGTGCTAGAGAGAGAAACTTTCGCACTTGATGCAATGAGAAGTAACTTTTATATATATACAGCAAGAGTATACGTCTCATCTCTGCTCAAAGTCTGTCACAGCTGGCAGCAAAGAGCAATCGATTATATCGAGAAACTCTCGCCTTCTCTCCAGGTTGCTGCTGTTGCTGATGCTCGATCATCGCTTGATTCCTTTTCCTTCGTTTACGGTACAGTACCTGTATATATATATAATACCCCCTTCGGCGTCATCTGTTCGAGGGACCCTACTTGTCAAAAGAGGCGTTGAGTACATCTATACAGAAAAGACGAGACAGGACGGGGTTGCGATAGCGAGAGATTGAAAGATATATATGTAGCGAGAAAGCGCACAGTCATTCTCGCTAAGTTCCAATCCGCAGTTTCGTGTATACATGTTAGCAAAGAGAGCTTCACAAAAACACACCACCATACAAATATACGTATAGATTTTCTCTCTTCAACACGAATGTCAAGACATAAATGTAATACACAATTTCGTCAAGAATTTCTTAAGGATTTGTGTCCGTACTCTATGAGATAAAACGAAAAATGACAGAACTTTCTATACAACGCAAACATGCGAAACTTTGCGTTCAGTAGGTTGATTTACTGTTAAAAGAATTTTCAAGAATCGCTTGAAACTCGCAAGATTCGTTGTTCGTATGGCATATCCCCCCGTACATATTCTCTCATACGAGATCCATGTTGATCAGAGAAATAATTAGCATGTGGCGTGAATTTCGTAATCACTGTTTCGTATGTATGCGGGTTAAAAAATGGCTGAACTTATTTTTAACAAAATGCCAAGAGCGGTGTGATGGTTTGTTTCTCACCGCGGGATATCGAATTTCCAGAGTATATTCGTTCATCCTTCGTTATACTTTGCTCTCAGACTCTTCTGGATCTTTAGGATGGGGCGAGAGTAACTTTCAATTTATTGTTTTAACATACCTGTATACGTATAAGTGTTCGTATATGGTATCGCTCTTCCCAACGAGCAGTGGCTCGCCAAGTATTCCGATATTCGTTTCTCAATGGGTGGGCTATCGCCCGCTATCATATGAGGCGAGAACTGCACCAAATGATAAATAGAGTGATTATCCAGTGCGGTCCATCTATTCGTTATAACACGACCGAGGCCACCGGTCATTCTTTGCAATGTGGAATGACCCAATCATCATTATCATTGGTTTTTATTTTATATCATGCTTTACATGCTCCCTGGTATTATTGAAGATTCCGCATGGACACTGAGAAATATATGTTGAAGAAGCAGTAGAAAAAGGTGCCGCCGTTTCATATAAAATTCAAGATGTTCGTAATTTTTACCAACGCAACCCGAATGCTTGGGTCAATCTTCAAAATTAAACAAAATGTCTATATAAATTAATGACAGAAATAATGGGTTCTGGCCTTTTAGTAAATAAAGATTCAAAAAAAAAAAACAATAACGATAACGAAAATAAGGAAAAATTAACTACTAAATACTTAAAGACGAGATTCAATTCCAGATTCTATGGGATATATTTTTTCATTAATGCCCATTTGTAATCCCAAGTTATCACAACTTTCCCGCGCGGCGCAGTAATTGTTCGGAGCGTATTCCCTTGTCGCAAAGAGTCTGAATTGAAGAAACACGTAAATTCACGACATAAAGTCACTTGGGTGTGAATCCCGTACGGCAGATGCGACCACAGTTGGAAGGCCAGTTCCTGTATATATACGTATTAAACGTGCTCGGCGCTCCTGGTACTGCTGGGGCGCGGCACAACACCGTTCTTCCATTTAGCTATCCGGAAAAAATATCACCGCTGCAAAACGAGCGATCTCTACAAGGGAGAATGAGACGGAGAATGTGCGCCCACGTTTGTGGGATCGACTCTGATTTTTATTGCGATCTCCGGCTGGGCTGGGCACTTGGATGTCGTTGTTTCCTGGCCTCTTGCATCCCTTTCAAGAGATTCAGCAGAGAGTGTGAGAGAGAGAGAGAGAGAGAGAGAGAGAGAGAGAGAGAGAGAGAGAGAG
>JABSMR010017128.1:0-10285 GCA_018902295.1 Dusona sp. PSUC_FEM 10030013
ATAATTAGTCATATTATTACTATTTTTATTATTATTATTATTATTATTGATTTATTATGACGAAATGAATGCAATCACTGTGACAGTTCCTGATTTTTGTTCATGTCTATGAGAAGAATCGAACAGAAGTGATGACGATCTTTAGAACTGTCGAGGATTTTTCATGAAGATTTAAACTTGTCCTGGTCTGTTTAAACTTTCACTTCACTCGAAATCTGATTATTCACACTCCAAAATTCGTCAAAGTTTCAAGCACACGCAAAAAAATCTGTTAAACTTTGTAAATTTTTGATTTTTAGAAGAGTAAGATCCTTAATGCGGATTAATCGATGTTGATGGTTATCCGTCGCGTTTCGTTGATGACGTCGTCAAACCGATAGCCAATATTGTGGCGGCATGCGCGTCACGTTAGTCCACGCGGTCGGTAGTACCGTGAACGCGGATTTGAAAAAACGTCGCTCACTGATGTATAACCTCGCGGTCCGCAGTCTGGCTGCGTTGTGTGGGCACAAAGTCGTTGCGGCGGGAAGGCAAGCGCACGACGCGACGGGAGAGATAGAGAACGCAGAGAGGAGGCAAACGAGAGGAACACGAGTGGTGGTGCGCCCGCGCTCTGCTCGTTCAGTACCCATACACTACAAGCAGAAAGAGAGAGAGAGAGAGAGAGAGTTTGATACGCGCCGCGCCTCCCGTTTGCGTGTTCTATATATCGTTCGAATCGTGCCACCCGCGCGACTCCGAGCCAGCATCATATGGCAGGCAGGCTGGCAGCAAAGAGAGTTAGGGGTGGATTGGTCCGGGAGGAAGAGGGGGAAAATGGGCGTGATCAGGGGCGTCAACGATGCGCGGAGGTGGGCCGCGAGTTAGTCGCGAGATCCGCGTTGTTATGATTGTTATGAGTGTCCGAGTTGCCTACGGTAGGAGGGGAACAGGGGTGGTCGTATGCCAAGGCAAAGGGGTGAAGGGAGATTCAGGAGGGCATCTGTAATATACCCTCCTGTCCGCTCTAACCCTCCCGGTTAACCACCCGACCACCCTCCTCTACCCGATCTACCAAGGCTGGTCAGCAAAGCCGACGAGCCCCCTTCGCTTCAGAGAACGACGAGGCACACGTACCGAACATAGCAATCCAGCAGCAGCAACCCTTCGTCCATAAACCCCCCGTCTCTACGCTCTCTTGCACCTTCTCTCCATCTCTCTTTCTCTCTCGTTCTTTTGCTCGCTCTAACCCTGCTCTCTCCAAAGCACCAATCCATCCCTTTGCCTCTCCGATCCCTCATCGCCCATTCCCTTCCATGAACGAACGAGCTCGTAACCGTGATGCAAATCAGCCGAGAGGTTGGGGCAGGCCTGTGTACCGCGGGGGTACTCCTGCTGCCGAAGCCAGGGAGGACCACTGAGAGAACCACACCAGAGGACATCCACAGAGGAACGATTGGGTCGGCCTGCACCTACCCCTCAGACTCTATACACTGAGCCTCTAACTCACCCCTCTTTCGAAGCCTTCACAGCCGATTCAACGAAGAGAGAGAAGAGCCACTCGCGAAATTCTACGCCGATAAAAATTGTTGACACCAGGAAGCCACGACACTTGAGCGCCGATATTTGATATATCAGGGCTGGAAATTGTTACATGGGACCAAGTTATTGTACTGTTGATGATCTTTTGATTAGTTCGGCATAAGGTGCCAAATATTTAATATCTTGTACAAGACTTTCTAGATTCGAACTTAGATTATTGATGGAGTTGTGATATTCCCAGCTTCCGTAGAAAAAGTTTAAAGAGAAAGCGGTTTCTGCACAGCTGACAAACCCATGCAGTTAGTGAAGAAAGTAATATCCCAAACATTGGTGACATTCAGTGCTCATCAATAACGTTTCCTGAGTACTCTCCAACTTTTTCTGGCAATCAGTTATGTAATTCGAATGCAATTTCGTTTTTATTTGTTAAGACGAGTTACCAGGAGAATGCTGAGAACACATCTCATAATGCTGAAATGGGAAATCATCTTGTCCTCGGACGAGCCATTTACCTATGCTTATAAAGCCGTTAATGTTGTAGTACCGCCATGTGCGGAGACTTCAATATGGTCATCAACAATTTGGTCCACTCGCAACCAAATAAAACCTGTTCTTGGTCAACACCTCTAGAACTGTTCGCACCTTCGATTGTTTAAGGTCCTTTTCTTAATCCAATTACCTTTCCAGACTACAAGCACCATATGAGCACGTTATATTTGGACTGTACTATGTAATAAAATTCCACAATAAATTGACTGTTTTGCTCGACATAATCAACTGAATCGAATCGGGGCTGGAAGTTTTAGTATTCCGTAAATTATCTGGCATACTATGTTTATGGTTTATGATCAAATAGATCGCTAGTAAATAGCACTTCAACCAACTACCGATTACCTGTCTCAGACA
Organism: Dusona sp. PSUC_FEM 10030013; assembly: GCA_018902295.1. Taxonomy (NCBI): domain Eukaryota; kingdom Metazoa; phylum Arthropoda; class Insecta; order Hymenoptera; family Ichneumonidae; genus Dusona; species Dusona sp. PSUC_FEM 10030013. The sequence goes on from JABSMR010017128.1 coordinate 2,428, forward strand.
GTAAAAGTTTCAATGTTCTGAAACTATCTTCAAATTATTTGTTTGTAAAAGATATTTACGGGTAAATCCAATGAGTCGAAATTGCGATCATTAAACGATCGTCCGACCCCAAATTCTATATTAATCGTTAGTTGAATAGGGGGAAAATCCTTGAAGCCGTGCAGTAGTTTTCCCGGAGGGTTTCGGCGTAGATGGGCCTGTTAGATTAGAACAGCTATATGATTTGTAAAACACCCCTCTAGATGATGAAACTATAAGGTCTCGCCCAAAGACGACGTCGCAGACTAAGAGAAAGAGGCAAACCCTCCTATCGAGACGGCTCGGCAAGCACAAGCCTCGCCTTTGGGGCACCGAAGCACAGCCCGAGCGTCACGCCAGCTGACAGTAAATTAATGTTCTTATTTACAGGTCCCGAAGCTCTGTTCTCCACCCTCTTACTACACGGATTTGTTATGGACTGCCATAGAACTTGCTATCCCCCTCTTCCTCTACATCAGTTTTGCCACCCTTGGGCGGTCTTTCTCTTATCGATCGCAAACACACACTCTACAACAAGTATCCTCTTGCTCTGTCTCTCTGTCTCTCGGCCAGCACGCGGACAGTGTTGATTAAGGTGACGTCGAAGAAAGGGTCTCAGTAGCGCTTGCTATTGTTTTCGAGACTCAGATTCGAATGAGACAGCCTCGGCGATCCTCCACGACGACCCTATCGAAACCAGATGTTCCAAGAGGCTGCTGCATCAGTCACATTGTCAAAGTCAATGAGGCAAAATATACACGAAGTTGCACGCTAAACTTGGGTTTCAACAAAGGTGGAAAATTTTAGCAATTGATGTATTACATCATTTGAAAACACATTGTTCAAAGGAAAAGTTCTTTGTTTCGTATTTCTCATTCACACATTCCCATTGATAGGTTGCCTAATCAGAACCATTTATCCATTATATATTTTGAAGCTGTACACATTCTACACAATTCATTTAATTTTATTTATCGATGACACACATGAGTCATAGAGATAAACGGTAACATTGAACATGCGTAAAGTCCCAAGTAGAGCAAGGGGAATCGAAGTATGCGTAAATGTAGTGGCATGAGGACATGAGAGGAAAGGAAGAGTGTACATGTATCATGTGTAAGGATGAGTATAAAAAAGCGGGGAGGACGATGTTTTGGAACGAGTCGAGATCGCAACGGCGAGAACATGTGACAGGTCGACGGTTCTTCATATATATAACGTATTGAGGCGAAACGAATGAATGAAATAAACGCTTCCCTTTCTCAATCCTCGTCCCACTTATTCCTACAACCCTCTCCTTGGAAAAAGTCAGCTGGTTTGCTTTTTCCTCGTTACTGCTGGCTCTATACCCCGCGTCATCTTGTTCACTCTTTCTCGGTATATGTACATATCGACTATATCCATACATATGCATACATAAATTGTGTGATCGAATACGATCCGTCGATGGATGAAAAGATACGAGTAGAAAGCCGATGGAAAGTGGCCAAGGAAACAGGAGCTCTCCAGCAAGCTGGTTGCCTGGAGTTGTGGGAATTCACGCTGCCAGGATGTGGGTCTCACTTGATTCTCCTGGTATGTTCCTCTTTTCACGCTCAACATTTTCTCTCTTTCTTCCTTGGCAACCCTGGATGCTTTCAACCCCTCCCGTTGATCAACCGTCTCACTCCGACCTTCTCCAGCTTTGCTTTTCCCCTACCGACGGACTTGTCTCTCGCTTTTTCGCCGAAGGGGTTCTTCGTCACCAGCATCGCCCTCTCGTATCTGTATTTCACGGTCCTTGTTCCACCCCAACTTCAGCAACACCGACGGCGACCCTCTTCCTCTTACACGCTCTCTTCTCTGACCCCATCTCTCTTCGCCCCTTTTCACAACCTATCTCGTTCTTCTTCGTGCTTCCTCTTTCCTTCTTGTTCTCCCAGACCTTTCATTCATACCTCCTTCGTCTTTTATCTCTTCCCTTTCCGTGTCCGATCGATTAAAACTACAAAGTGTTGGCCTCTCCATCCGTTGCTGGTGAGCTCATTCGTGGTCTACCACATTGCCCTGTAATACCTATAGGTACCAGTGTATACGCACACCAGTATTCTTGCAGCTACTCCTATCTACATTCTTCCCAGGCTTTCATACCTATATTTATACATACATATAGATGTCATCTTGGTGTGGGATCTCACGACCGGCACTGGGTTACCAACTCTTTTCCAACTCTCCATCTCTTTCTCTCTTTCTGGATTTTGCCTTTTCTTCTCATCCTCCGGCTTTTCCCAGACCGACGATAACTGCTATAGTAGAGGTGAGTGCAAACACCAACCTCTCGACGATGTCTCACCCACCGCACCACAGCAAGCTGGCACTTTTTTCTTTTCTTTTATCGGTACTAGAGGAAAAGTTCTCCCTTTCTCTTTCTCTCGTTTTTCCTCGTCGCTCCGTATTCATGGAAGCTTCGCTCCACTTCCTAATAATCTCTGCGTAGAAATTTCCTGTCCCACGGGAGCTCACCGCCGCTTTTCTCGCTTTTACTGCTTCTTCACCTTCACCCTCACCCTTTCCAAAGTCGAAGCTTTGCTCCACGTGCGTGCTTCTTGCACCAATGTCTATCCCGCACGGGACACTTTTCCACTCACCACGCCGACGGCCCTATGCCGTACAACCAAGTTTACCTACTTTCAACGCTTTACGAGACATGGACTTATCTACTTCAAGCGTGCGATTCCCCCCTCCCCCCGCCTCCGCAAAATATTTGCTTCATAATGTGAATATCCCCGATTCTTCCTCAAGGTAGATTAACTTTCTATCGCTTTATGGATTAAGTTTCCACCTCGCAAAGTAGAGCGACGAATGGAAAGATGCCGCCACTTTTATATAATTGTGGTACAATCAACAGATTAAATTTGCTGTGTCAATTGAAGAACGAATAGTATTAGAAATTATTCATAAATATTAAGAAACATACTAAAAAAAAATCGTGTCCTATTTTCCGGTGCTTTGATTTAAGTCTGTTTTTATAGTCCTTTCAGTTACAGTATTACGAGCATTCATTAGTTTTCAAACTATCATAACCACAGTTGCATGCAAAGTATAGAATACTTAAATATTTTCAAGACGTATTGGTTGCCGTGAAGGCGATACAACCTTTTATACAAAGCTAAATATACTTATCAGTATAATTCTAATTTTGTTATTCTCGTGCCACATTTTTTAGCATTTGTTTCGTTTGTTGGCTCGTTTTTATTCTCATTGATCGTTGGAAGAACATATAATGATTAATAGTATGCATGGTGTGGATTTCTGACAGTGCAGATGGAGTACGTATAAGGCAAAAGAGAAAGAGTGTCTAAGGGAAAGGATAAAAGAGAGAAAAGGATGAAGGGAGAGAGAGAATAAAGCACGATTATATCCTGAGGGCCTCCAACATCGCTTCTGGGCCTACTGCTGCCGGTTCTTGGCCGTTTCAAGTCTGCGCTCTCTCGCTACGCGGATAATAACAGAGTCAGTCGCGCAGCCCAAGCGGTCTTTACGAGGCGTCTTCCCAGAAGTATAAACCCCGAGCTGTTCGAAGCTCTCTCGTGTCTTCTCCACCATCGCCATTGCATCCTTATTCCACTTCCTTTTCACCTCTTCTCTCTCTTGCCAGCTCTCAGTTATTCCCTTCATCGTGTTTTCTTTTTTATTCTTTCCACGACCATTTCGGAGCTCTCTCGTTCTCTCTTATGAACGTCATACGCGGTAGACCATGCCGCTGTTTCGCAGCTAATTAATGCGACGTCCCGAACAAAGTTGCTCGTTCTTTACTATCCACCAATACGACCATTCGCACTGGCCAGACTGCAAACGTCTGTTGCACACTTTTTTGATGCTCGATTCTGCAGAGATAATGAAGATGCAGAAAATGATGGGAAAAAAATACTGGGACCCATTGAACAAAAATCGCTTCCAATGTAAACGGCAAATTTTTGAAACGAAAATTATAATAATCAGAAAACTGTCGATGTTAATATACACTTTGGACATTTTTGTAAAAAATCCGTGCCACCACATAATCGCTAATAATTGCTACGAAACCTCGCCATAATGTGAAATATTATGACAGAGCTAATTCAACTTTAAAAATCAACATTTTTTTACATTTCAGCACAAAGTAGTATGCAAATGTTTTGTATTCAAATTGATCTATTATATATTATAGATCTATAGTCTAAAGTGTCTCGAACTGTGTCGTGTCCATATTGTGGCATAATATGCACACGAGACAGCTATTATTGCGAATTGCAGCATAGGTTTGCATGCTGATATATACAGATTATTGGGAAAAAATGAAGCAATCATAAACATACCCATACATTATCTGGCAACAATGTATCAAAAGGCAATACATTGTATTTCATCAAATGTACCGGAATTAAGAGAAACCTCAAAAACGTTGTGAATAATGCGCTCCCCCTTCCGGGCAACAGCCTTCCAGCATGAAAAGGGAGAATTCATTGTTCACGCGTTACCAAAAAGGCCCATACAGTGGTCAGAGAATGAAGCATCAAAACATGATCGAGATTATGGAGAACACAATACTATACAGAATATTACAGGCATATTTTGAAGAGATCTGTTGATAAAATTTTCAGAATATCAGGGGCGAGAGGCCTGAGAAGATGATGCTGAGACTAATTTTTCGTCCACACATAATTTGTCGGGACCACAATGGTTGTATTCGACCACGAAAGGCGGTAGCAGTGAGCGGTGGATCTTTTGCTTTGCTCTCCCCGATTCTCTCACGGAATTGAAAGTCACACTCATGCTCTCTTGTTGCATCCAATCTACATGTCGTACTTCGAACAAGAGAACGGGTGGAAAAAGTTTCGCGAATGTGTGCCACTACTGTTATTATCCCTGGTATTCATATGGAAGTTCGATCTCTTTGTTGATTTTTTGGAATATTTAATGTCCAAGTTCCGGCGGTTCACGAGTTTTTCACACGACATTTTTTGACACCTATCAATAACAATTCGCATGAGTGGTATTGGTGATTCAATATTACTGAAGATTTATTTACTACAAAAGATATCTGCTAGTGGTATGGCACTTTTGGATCGCTGTCCGACGGCAACGTTCAAACGTCGTAGTCACTCGAATCTATTCCGTATCAATAAATTTGATCTCCAAAGATTGCTGAGTTTTCAAAAACTGGTCATTATAAATAAATCTGGAAAACTAAAAGTTGCAAAGAAAGAATCATTGCCATTAGAGATTCAGGACAGTTATATTTCATTACTAATTTGAACAACACAGCAATCATCTAGAAACTTCTCATCAGTTAATTTGATCTTGTTTCAGAGATTCAAAACTCGAGAATGAGTTGAAAATATGAAAAAAAAAGATGGTTTTGACTTTAATTGGTTGAGTTGCCAGTAGAAAACGGAAAATAAGAAACATCTACTCACGAAATCCTTTGAAATGTTGAAAATCAAAGGAAAGAATGATTTGACTCCGATTTTGTTCATCTAATCAATCATCCATCTTGCAATCAATGATCCATTCAACACCTTAGTTGAGATGATATACAACGAGCGATTATTTAGTGAATGTGTCGAAGGCAATTGTGATAAAATAATCTAACTATTGAAAGACGTATGTGCATATATATATATATATATAGACTGGAAGAGAACAAGACAGTGATAAAAGGAGAGATAGATGAAGAGAGAGAGAAAGAGAGAGAGAGAGAGAGAGAGAAAGCGTTGGAATATCGGGGTCGTGGTTTAATCGTCCCTGTGAATCGAGGGAAGCGTTTCACGCCTTATCGACGAGACTCCTGGTGAGTAAAGGAGCGAAGGATCGGGGTGAGGAGTGTAAGCACCACCTTCGGCTAACCTCGGAAACGCGGCAACATCTCGCGAGCCTTGGCGTGTGCGCGTGTTTCGAAAGCGGGTAATTTCGCGCGCGCGGTAGCGGTTCCCGACTATTCAGCGGTTCCCTTCGACTTCGAACACACAAACGTAGTATATTCTGTAGTGAGCAAGGTGTTTTGAGCAGGCTGGTTGTTCTTGGGTCAATTATTACCAAGTGCCTAATGTACCTATTGAACGTGATACCAGCTGGCGTAGCTGAGTTGATTTTGTCTGTTGGTTGTTGATATAATGGACACATATACGTTTATCTAGGAAGCTACTAGGCAAAAGGGCTTCGGGAACCTTGGTTAGAAGGGAATTTTCTGAGGTCTAAGACCTTTAGGTAGAAGGTGGCATTTGCGGGTAGGAACGAAGGGCGAACCGTACCCGGGTGTTTCTCCGTCATGTCGGCCATACGACAGATTCTCCAAGTCCTTCGAGAGCCAGTGCAACAGCCCTTTCGGTCGGTACTGCTTCTGGGGAGAAAGGGACGAGAAACTCTGAGAGATCCCTGAGAGAACTACCATTGCCTCTCCTCTGTTGTTCCCTGTCTCTCTTTCTCTCTCCCTTACCCCACCCCTCTCTCGCTCTCTCTCTGTCTGATTTACTAATATATCTTTACTCGTCTTCTCCTCTTTCTCCTCCTCCTCCGTGGTCAGGGATGACCCGTCAATACTTGCCAGGCAAGGCCACATCGCACGTTCCTACGTTGATTGTGTATAATATAACCAACGGTGTGGAACTGGCTATATAATATCCTTACGTTTTCGGACAATATTAAGCCAAGCGGCCTCCACATCGAAATTCTCGCGTGAAGCCTCCCCCTCTTTTGTCCTGTAAACGGGCCCTCCTGCCGGTAGCTCCGGAACATTAAACGTGCGTATATAGCCTCATAATATTGCAATCCACGGCCATAATTTACGTCGTTTTATAGTTCAAACTGCAACGTATCTATAGACGGACTGAGAGACAGAGACCTAGAGATTATACTCAGCCCAGCGGCTCTCAAGCCAATTCCGGAGAAATCTTTAAAACCCTTCGCGAGAGGTTCTCCCTTCCTTTTTCGACGTTTCGTATTTTTTTGTACCATAAACGAAGATTGCTATTTGATCATTTCCAGTTTTTCGTATCCACAGAAAATCATTTTTTCCTACGAATTATCTGTAGGCCATTTTGATTAAGTCTTGTTGAAGCAGATTGAAGGTATCTCTGATTTTATAAGGTTGGAGGATTGTAAAATTCAAAAATATGATCCTTTCAAAATACAGTCTCAAGTAGATTTACCTTGAAAAGATTTTGCTGGTGCTTGTGGCATATAGGAACAGTCAAATATAGCACCGGAAGTTGTTTTCCAGAAAAAACTAAGTGGCCACCATACCTAGTGACTAAATTCTTTAATTGGTACTTCCGGAACTCTGTCAAAAAAAAAAGGAAATCTCGCTTTGAAAAATGGGGATGATATCAGATTGACATAATTTAGGGTCGAAATTACTTTGGTTAGCTGAACGACCATATATTACATTTTTGATCCATCGAAAATTTGTAAAAATTCTTAAAACACACCAATAATATTTTTTCTCATTCTCTATTGGTGATTTTCACCTCGCTGTAGCTCCAGATAATTTTGGCCCACCGGTTGTACAACCTATAAAAGCGAAATCGCATAAGGGCATGATAGAGTACTGCTGCGATTGTAACTATATAATATTACGAGCACAGATTATATATACACATATATAAATATATATAAGACACAACCAGTGAGAAGCGATGTGGTTCACTGCTGCTTCAACGGAGGATTGAGATATGCAGTTTTATAGAGAATAATCGGAATATGGGTACGTACGAGATGAAGAGGGGAAAGGTTGTTTTATGAAGTTACTGCGAAGGACCTCGCGATGCTCGCTCCACCGTGGAAAGTGGATACTTATGTTTATGCATATATATATATATAT
>JABSMR010017139.1:0-10284 GCA_018902295.1 Dusona sp. PSUC_FEM 10030013
ATGTGTATTGTAATTTACCCCTAGGCCCCTGCAATCTATTTTTCCAAATGTAAACCCTACAACAGGGTCACAAACGACCCCAATCTTATCTTCACCACAAAATGTCCTCAGACGTGATAATAACGTTCAATTACACAACATTCTCTTTGATTTTTAAAAAAGAAAATAACGGTGGATGATGAAATTGAATTTGATGGAAATTTAACTATGAAAATTGAATAAAAGAAAAAAGTTTTGAGAAAATACAAAAAATAAGTTTTCTACTAACAACAATTGAGGTTGTTTTTGACCTTGTTGTAGGGGTCCAGGGTTCGTAGTCCCTGAAGTAAAAAACATTCAACTGTGGAGCAGTTAAGGATTTTTTTTGTACTTTAAAGAATGCGTACATCGTAAATTGCAACGTTCCGTGACTGATATTCTTAAGTAAGTATGAAATCTGCCAAAAGTATCGACCAGCATTCTGGACTGCGAATCATTTTGAAGTCGTTCCCTGAACTCCTCTATCTAATTAGAAGAAAAGAAAATGATATTTAGGAGTCGAGAATAGTTGGTTTTTATTGGCAATTCTTTAAAAGAAATTACAGTCGACAAATGAAAAAAAATCGACCATAATCGGTCGATTCTTTTCATTTGTCGACGAAAATTTCGGTCACCAACGGTCGACAAATCCGCTAGGGAAGTATCCAAAAACGTCTTACTCTTGGAGAAGATTTTGGCAACGTAGAAGAATTCAACGACATCTGTCTCAGGAAGATTTGCCGAATTTGCACCCTCGAAGCCATTTGAACGTCGTAGTCAACGTCGATTTACACGAGAATATTGATTCTTATCAAGACCGCGAAATTTTCTAGTCGATAACTGAATGACGATTCTTAAGATAATCGCGTTCTTTGCTCGAGTGCATCGCAACAACACTTATGTAACTATAACGAGCGAAATGAAACAAGGCATGTTAAAAAAAAGATTGAGCATAAAAATTTTCTCGGTTTCCGACGTAAGTAGCTCTGTAATGAGTATTATTTTCGTCAGAACGAGTTCTCTTATTAACGGCCATTAATGACATCGTCGTTGGGCAATAATATTTTTCTAATTATGCAAGAGAACCTAACCCTCCCTTCGAAAATCGTGGAGGGAATGAAACATTAATAGCGCCTCTCGTGGCACAACATCAAAATTTCCGATCCTTCGAAAATCATGTTTTTGTCAATTTTACCTTGAATTTGACATAACGTAAACGTAACGATTTACCACTGAAAAATAATACCCGAAATGGAGCAGGGATCAGTACAAAACTTCAAAATATGATGTTTTACATTTGGATATAAAAAAAAAAAAATTGCGTCGATTTTTAGGTAATGACTACAAACACGATCATTCCGGAAGAAAAATATATTTTCACTCCATTTTCTACTGCTAATAAAATGTACAGATAAAAAAAAGGACAAGAAACCAATGAGAAAGTCCTTTGAGGCTATTCTGATAATACATTGTAAGTTAGAATACAGAATTTAGCTGGGCAAATTGACATGCGAGAGAAAAATAAACAATTGAACTACTATTAACAATATGCGGATGAGTTATTATTGTTACATTATTATGTATTTTGTACGATACTGAGCCAACGACTTGGCTCTCCGGTTGATGCAGGAGGTATTCTTATTTGTACAACACGGACGGAATTTTTATCGGTAACGATCTCTTTGTAATCGGAGGTCCCAGGTACAACGATGGTTTCGCCGTCGTCGTTCGTGTTATAACTATATACTCGTTCTACTTGTTGATCGATTTCGTCGGACTTACAATCTAGTGCTCCGGTATCGACGAATGTTATCTTGAAAAAAAAAGAAAAAAATACAAATTATTTATTTTTCCTTGATATGCAACCGAAATGATAAACCATACGAGTTATATATAAACCTCTCTATCCTCAGCCGGCTGATGATCAATGTCTTCTTGTTCCACACCCTCCTCCGTCGGAATATTCAATACATTTTCCTCCTGATAAATGCTGTCGTCGTTTCGCTCGATAATAACGTGATCTTTGAGATCAGCGACGTAAAGTTCACTTTCTTCTAGTTGTTCGTTCTCTGCTCCTTCCATCAACAATTCCACATCACCGTCAGGAATATTGATCACCTGATCATCTTCCGTTGTTAATCTCGGCTGATTCACGACTATCGTGTCATTCAGATGGCCCTGATTAAAATTTCAAACGCAATAATCATTCCGTTGAACATCAAAATATTACTAATCATTCTTTTCGATTTACTCGAAATTATATTTTATTCACCTGCGTTTGCATGTGAGCGTACAGCAACGGTTTTCTCATGAAACCCATCCCACAGACGAGACACTCGTACGGCTTTTTATCGCTGTGGATGAAACGATGGGCGTTTCTATTGTCCCGGCTGTTGAATGCTTTTCCGCAGACCTGAAACGTTCCACTGTCATAAGAAAACCTTTTTTCTTTTTTCGTTCATAAAATTCAAGTATTCTCTATCTTTGTGCTTCTTTACCTCACACAAATACGGTTTTTCGCCGGTATGAATTCTCATGTGTTTCTTAAAATGTTCGGGATAAACGAAAGTTGCTGTGCAAGTTTCACACTTGTAAGGCCTTTCGCCGGTATGCGCAGCTTTTATATGGTAATCGAGGAGTCTTCGTCGCTTGAATCCTTTTCCACAGTCGTCGCACTTGTACCTTTTATCGTTGTAGTGTGTAGCTCGTTTGTGAGATTGGAGATTCGATCTTTGACTGCGATTTAAAGTTTTGTTTCATTATCGTCCTCGTATACTAATTAAAATTGAGTTTTATTTTATGTCATTAATATATTGACATTTCTTTGATACAACATAATTACCTGAACGTCGCGCCGCAAAATTCACACTGATAAGGTTTTTCCCCGGTGTGTGTACGTTCGTGATCTCTTATTTCCGCTTTACGAGCAAAAGCTTTGCCGCACATTCTGCATATATAAGGTTTGTATCCGGTATGCACGATGTTGTGGACTTCGAGATTATGATGAGAACCGAATGCTTTTCCTACAATATTTTTGGATACATGAATTATTCAAATTCGCGAGGGTCCTTTTTGTAGGGGAATTAGAATTTTTGTTAAATATTTTTTTAGTACGAACCGCACTGATGGCACACGTATTCCTTAACACCGTTGTGAGTCCTTTCGTGTTGATTGAGATTTTGTTGGCTCAGAAAAGACTTGCTGCATTGACTGCACTGGAAAGGTCGAGGTCGCACCTCGTGAGTTTTTGCATGTGCTTTGTACGTGTACTTTGAGGCAAAATCTTTGCCGCAATTCTCACAAACGTAAGGTCGCATACCCGTATGAGTATTTATGTGTTCTTCCAAGAGATTCTTCGAGCTGAAAAATAAAGAAATTCAAATGAAATAAGTTGACGCGTAAAATATGATTGGAATTTTTTGATTCTCTAAAAACGAATTCTTTCAATTACCTGTATCTTTTGCCACAAGTTTCGCAAGGCCACGATTTAACTTGTGGATAATGAATGCGTTTGTGAATCCGGAATAGTCGCAAATTACTGAATATTCGGTTGCAAACCTCGCATTGAAAATCACCTTCTTCTTTGGCCACATGATCGTCCATATGAAGCGACAATTCGTTTCTCTTTTTGAAATCCATACCGCATATATCGCAAATGTATAATCGAGAATCGTGGACGCCTTTAACGTGCGATACAATTACTTTCGCATCACCGACGACTCTTTCGTCGTCGTTCGAACACAAAAGACACGTGTATTCCGTTCCGTCTCTCATTACTATGGGTTCATTCGTTTCTTCCATTTTTACATTCGTTTTTGCTTCTTTCGTATCGTCCTCATCTTTTTCACTGTCCTCTTTCGACTCGTTCGTATTCCCCGTTTCTATCGTTGTCTCCATCTTTACCACTATTTCGTTCTCCTCGTTCTCCTCCCCTTCCTCCTCCTCCTCGACCTCCTCGACCGTTTCCATTGGTACTTTGTCGATGTCGTGAACCAAATACTGCTGTCACATCATTTTATATATTTATACCATTTTTTATGATCTCGAGTTTAAAAAATAGTTAAAAGTGTTTTTTGTAAATACGATAATCAAGGAATTTGGGACTAAACTTTACCTCGTTCAAGTTATCTATGCTCTCTGCATTTTTTATCTGTATCGAACTTTCGCTCCCTTTCTCATCGTACTTCAGATCCAAGGTTTCTACTATTTGAGTGTCCGATTGATCTATATAGTCGTGATCGTTGTATTCATCGTGAGTCACAATTTCGGGCATTATTTTCTTCATGGTTTTTTCATAACTCGCCATCATTTCTGATCTTATCTCCGTTAGCCTAGTCTGGAGCTCGTCAAACTGCAAAATTTTAGAATTTAGTATGAATTTTAAGATATTTGAAGGTCATAAGGCCTCAAATTTTTTTTTATTTTGACAAAATATTCAGCGCACTACTATGAGTTTCCTCCCCAAATTCTGAAAGAATTAAATCTGCAATTTTATATGCGTGTCTAAGCAATTTACAAATGGTACATTCCTCGTTATAGTTTTGAAACATTTCGACTCATTTTTCTTTGTAAATTCTTAATTATAAAGAAACATATGACAAATTTAAAAAAAAAATAAAAAAAAAACCAGGATTGTGATTATTTAGTTTTGCAGACATAGCGATTCAAAGTAATGGTGCCTATTTAAAAATTCCAGGGAACATTGTTATTTTTGAAACTCGAAACTTTATCAGGTATTTTTTTTTTATTAGTTTATAAGTTTTAACATTCTTATAAGAATGACAACAAAGGTTAACGGAATATTCTACAAAATATCCAAGATTTCATACATTTATCCGAACGTTAACTTTTCGACATGACTGTAGCTAGACAAGTACCTTGGAAGGGTTGTTTTATTACAAATTGATTTTTTTCATTTCTTAAATTTCTAGTATGCTGAAAATTATGTTAATTTGAAATGATAGGTTGTAAAATGATTTTGTCAAAAAGCAAATAAGAATCTTACCTCGCTGAACAATTTGTAGCATTTTTTGCACAGGAAAACCGAATGTACGGTTTCTTGAGTGATTTCCTTCTGGAGTACGGAACAAATGGTGCGACTGAGAGGTTTTTCCAAGGAGTTAAGAGCACTATTGTCAAAAATGTGGATGCTGTTCCGAGCGGATGCTCCGACTTTGACATGGCATACGAGACAGTGGGTGGCATCCTTCACAAGTTCGTTCGTCATTGTTGCTGGAGCTTACAGCACTGTTAAACACAATAAACAATTAAAAAGAGAAGAAAAAGGAAAAGGGAATACTTAGGCTTAAGGGAGCAAATTAATTGATTGATTGGTCTTACAAAAATTGATACAACGTAGTTTTATTTTTATAATCAACGAAAAAAGTGTCTCGAGCGGGGAAACGAGCGAAAATAAAAAAAACAACATTCGTAAACGTTTTGAGGCCGAACGGGTACGAGAGGACCGTGATTTAAAAAAGCGTGAACAAAATATTCATTTGCAAGCATATTTATGAGCGATCGATTTTGAAACGATCGTGAGAAACAATGAAAATTGTCGATAACCGTGTTAGAACTGGAACAGAGTATAAGGTTGAAAAAAAAAATGAAAACGTTGATTTTTGATTTAGCACTTGGGCTGTCTCACTTAAACCGCACAAAACAAACATATTATAACAAGTATAAATAATATACAGAAAAAAGTTGCCAGCACTGACTCGGAATTTTCCTTTTCTCAATCCGAACGATTGGTAGCGAGCGAATGGGCAACAGCAAGCAACGAAAACTCGGTCTGGCTACCAACGCCATTTATTTTTCCATGATAGGGTAGGGATATAATAAACTCCAATAAACCCGCGTGGGCAAAACGAAGAGGCAACGAGATTCGCCAATTCGTTGCTCTTCTCTCTCGCGGTACTTCGGTACATCAAGGAGGCAAGAGTCAAGCGAGAGTCTCTAATATACCTAGCCTAATTTTACGTTGCAGTTCGTTAAAATTGAGATTATTAGATGAACAATTAATGAAGAAATTGGGGTTTGACGAAAAAAGATGTGATATATTTATTAAAAGAATTGGGCGGTAACATGAACAATGAGCGCGATTTATAAGCGAGCGTGTTTACCGAATTCGCAAGCATCCCCCTAGCGGCAGAGCTCGGCAATATCTTGCATAGTCCACATAGCTCGCACGGTTGGTAACATGAATCCGGTGTGTGGCTCGAGCAAAAAACAAAACCCGTCCGTCCAACCGCGCGCTACCACGACACCGTGGACAGTGGAGAGTGGACCAACGGATACCACGCGGATTTCACCGGTCCCTATCGAGTGCGTGTCCGTGCATGCGTGGGAAGTACTGCGGAAAACGGTGGGAGAAGAAAGCAAAGGATTGTCCGACCCGTTCGAGATCGACCAATCCCCGTACGACAGCACTGAGCACAGAGGAACTACTTATATATAACACATATACCGGTATATCGTAGAATAGAATCATCTTCCGCGAGAACAGCCACGTCTCGCAAGTCCAACGTATTGCCTCCTCGAAATCTTCGAGTTTCGAGGCAGAAAACAATACATTATTATTTTGATCGAGCATCAAAGAGCTTCAATTAAATATATTAGCATCGAGAAAATAACAAAGCTACGGGAATGTTGGCGAAGTACCTGATTTTTTGCTTCCTCGTTATCGGAGCTTGGGCTGCCGAGGAAGATGTCCTCGAATTGACCGACGAAGATTTCGCTCCCGAATTGGAACGCCATGAACATACTCTCGTCATGTTTTACGCTCCTTGGTAAGTTTTCAATTAATCAAATCCTTATGAATTATTCTTGCATATAAATTATGGAATGAGCAGCATTTTTCTCTCTCACTTTAGAGTCACGCTTCGGCGTTGATTTATTTCACAACCGGTGATTTTTTATCGCAACATCTGCTTTTGGAAAATTGTTAATATTCTTTGTTTATTGTAAAGGTGCGGCCATTGCAAACACCTCAAGCCTGAATTCGCCAAAGCCGCAGAATCACTCAAAGCCAATGATCCGTCGATAACTCTTGCTAAAATCGATTGTACCGAAGCTGGCAAAAAAACTTGCGAAAAATATTCTGTCAGTGGCTATCCTACTCTCAAAATCTTTGCCAAGGGCGAAATGACCAGCGAATACAACGGACCCAGAGAAGCTGACGGTATCACCAAGTACATGAAGGTAAATTTTCCAGCTAACTATTCATGATTTTTCTCAAATTCCTCAAATTTATAAACATATTTTTGGCACATAAAACTTTAGAAAAATGCAAAAACCAAAAAACTGACTTTTTCTTTCAATTTTTGTGTTCAGCGTGTTAAAAATTTATAATTGATATTTCAGTCTCAAGTCGGTCCTGCCTCCAAAGAATTGAAGGGACGAGATTGCAAGAAAGCTTTCCTCGACACGGACGAAGTTAGTTTCATCGGTTACTTTGAAAAAGCTCATTCTCCTCTGGCCAATGCTTTCCATACGGTCGCTAAGAAACTCAGAGAAAAAGCAAGATTTGCTCACACCAGCGACAAATCACTCCTGGATCACGAAGGCTTCAAGTGAGTTTTCAATTTTTCCTTGTAACAACGATACTGTTTTTTAAACGTATTAATATGAATGTGTATTATTTTTTCAGAAATCACATTGTCCTGTACCGTCCGAAGAAACTGCAGAATAAATTCGAGCCTGATACTCTGACCTACGAAGCTAGTGACAAGATTGCTGATGTCAGCGATTTCGTGACAAAGAATTAGTGAGTATTTAACAGCGTCAAGAGGAAATGAAAATTTGTTGTGCTTTAACGATCATTTTTAGTTACTTTTTGAATAAAACACCAAAAGAAAATGTCATTTTATTGAGTTATTAAGTATCGTTAAATGCTAGAAATGAAAAATTTGTTTTTCTTTTTTTTTGTAGCTTTGGCCTCGCCGGTGTTCGTACAAGAGACAATTCGCAGAGCTTTACGAATCCATTGGTCGTTGCTTACTACACTGTGGATTACGCAAAGAACCCTAAGGGTACAAACTACTGGCGTAACAGAATAATGAAGGTGGCAAAGGGCTTCCCGAACATAATGTTCGCCATATCTTCCAAGGACGACTTCCAGCACGAGCTCAATGATTTCGGAATTGATTTCGTCAAGGGTGACAAGCCGATCGTATTGGCACGTGATGTGAAAAACCGCAAATTCATATTGAAGGAAGAATTCTCGGTGGAGACTTTTGAGAAATTCTTGAAGGCTTTCGAGGCGGAAGAACTCGAGCCATTCTTGAAATCTGAGGCAATTCCAGAGGACAACAGCGCCAGTGTCAAGGTCGCTGTGGCGAAGAATTTCGACGAAATCGTAATCAACAACGACAAGGACACGCTCATCGAATTCTACGCGCCCTGGTGTGGACACTGCAAACAATTAGCACCGATTTTCGACAACCTCGGTGATAAAATGGCTGAAGAAAATATTGAAATAGTAAAAATGGACGCAACAGCGAACGACGTACCCCCGCAATTCGAGGTTCGTGGTTTCCCCACCTTGTTCTGGCTTCCAAAGAACTCCAAGGACAGCCCGGTTAAGTACGAGGGTCAACGTCAACTCGACGATTTCGTCAAGTACATCGCTAAACACGCGACCGAAGAGCTCAAGGGCTACGACCGCAAGGGCAAACCCAAGGCCGCCAAGGAAGAGCTGTAAATACACATTAAAGAAAGAAAAAGAGAAAGGAGAAAACCAATTATCGTGACAGTTCTGTTGCAACAACATTTATAAAAGTAACAACTAAATAATGAACGATTCTTTTGGAACGAAAAGATGAAAGAAACTACGATAATTCTGCCACGTAATATTTTTTCATTCGGACTTTACGTTGTACTTTCAAGAGGTTGTAAATTGACGAATCGTGATGTCCGTTATACAAATTAAGAAGCAGAAAAAATAAGAAAAAGAAAAACTCAAGTGATAAATGAGCGTAACGCAAACAACAATATAATCGCTCGAATCTCACGATTTTTGTTCGATACATTGTCGTGACAGATCCTCTCTTTACGGATCACTGACATCATTCCGTTTTTTTTTTTTTTTTTTAATCATATCGTCGAATGAAAAAAAATGAATACTCTAGATTTAAGGAAGATACGTTTTGTTTGTACGAAAAGAGATATAATAAAAATGGGTTTTTACCAGAAAAAGGTTTTTTATATTGTGACCAGTTTGTCCGGTTCGTAATAGCTTTATCGAAAATAATATTTCGTCATGTAAAATTTGCACAGAAAAAACATAAATTAATACAAGTCTGCTGCCTACAACTCGTCCTTCTCCAGAGCCGTGCCTATGTCTCGAATACTCGAAAAGAATAACGGAGTGTTGGTGGACACGTGACGAACGGCTGCGATAAATGGTCGATCGACGATAAACTCGTCCGGAGTTTCGTCCATGACAACCATTGATCTTTTCATCCTCATTGCAACAACTGTGATAATCAATTAAATTTGATGTTATAATTTTTTGACGAGAATATCAACGTGTGTCAAATTTATTAAATTTAGTTATTTATTTGTAGAATGTTGTATACCCGTCGCAGCTGCTGCTTCGGTCCCGTGCTCGTTCACGTCGATAAACGCTTTTTGAACAACCTTATCCACTTTTAGTGGCTTGTCAGACATTTTCGTAAAGTCAGCGATGTCTTCGAACATAGAGGTAAATCCGAGCTGAAAACAATCATAATATTTCGTTTTTGAGCATTTGTTTTGATGTAAAACTTGTGTGATTAGCTCTAAGACAGCACCTCGATAAGTATGTCCTTCAAATTAATCGTGGCCTCGAGCTTGAACTTCGGTAAATACAATCGCGTCAAACGGCTCGAACTTTTCGCATTCACAATAGCGTTCCAATCAAAATTTTCTTCCACATCTTTCAATCCTTCGATCTCATTCGGCAGTATAATTATCATGTCGATATGTCCGTCCTGACAAAAACATGGTTCGTCAAGCACAACCGATAATATTATACTTAATTATTTAACGATCTATTTTTCCGAACGCAAACCCTACAACCCTTTGTTTTTTTATAACGAAGAGAATGGTATATGAATGAGTCGCATTTGGTGAACACTTAATAATAAAAACACTGAAATAAAAAAAGTTTCGAAAAGATGCAAAAAAGCAGTTTTTTTGTAAAAAAATCGGGGTCTTTCCCGACCCCGTCGTAGGGGTGTAGGGCTTAATAATCATTGTATAGTAATAAATAAATAATAGTTATGA
>JABSMR010017150.1:0-10284 GCA_018902295.1 Dusona sp. PSUC_FEM 10030013
ATAATATTTTCACTTCTGAATACCGATCGAGGGGTCTCCAGAGAACTTATCTACCGTGGCCCTGGTGCTTTCTTGAAATTTGTGCTGCTATATATGCACATACACGTTATAAATGTGTGTGTAGATACCTGTACATACAAATACCTAAAGTTCTCTTTCAGGGTTCTGTAGTTGTTCAGGACAACAACAAAATCCGGGTATTGTCAGTGAAGTACAGAATATCTGAGATTAAGAATTCTCCGCAATACAACAGTCCATTCATGAAAACAAATATGGCAAATCAAAAATAAAAGCAAGAAGTTGGATCATGCATGATTTCAAACATTAAATCATTGAAGTTGGAAATAGTATTTCATTGATCTTGCATTTATCTTGCAAATGTGATTATGTGTTTATTTTTATTTTCATTTATTTGCAGATTAGAGTGTGTGGTAAACGCTCTGTGTCGAGGGCTCAGTCAGGCATCAAATCATTTGGCACGTTTAGTTCTCGACATGAATCTCTCAGGCGACCAAGTTTCACGCGTCTGCGAGGCTCTTCGAGATTGCGTTCAAGTTCAAGCCTTACATTTGCCTCATTTAAGCTGTGGCTGCGAAGGGCTAGCCTCGGTAGCCGAATTACTCAAAGAACGACCTCTCCTGGCACTTAATCTAGCCGGAAGCTGGGGTGCCAAAAACGAGGATCCTTCGAGCTCTGGAATCAGTATGGGTAAAACTTTTCTACTTAATACATCACGTACCCTATCGTGTATCACGTTTTTTTTTGTTTTTTGTTTATTTTTATTCTGTTCTTTCTCGTATATCTGATTATCTATTTTTTGCATCTCCGCCTCGACCGTATTACATCACAAAAGGCATATGACATGTAATTTAAGAAACCAAGGCAATTTTTGGGGAGCTCCAATTTCCCGGAATAATAAATGTAAGATAATCCTCGAACAGCGAGGCAGAAGGAAAAGGATTATGTCCGTCGAAATTTCAGACATGATTGCGTCACGCAATAATGTCGAGCCTAAGAAGGAAAATAAAATTTGTTGCCTTTACAACTTAAATTGATTTTGGGTATGGAGCATGGTAGCTCGAAGTGCATGGACAGTGTCACAGTTATACAGTGTCTTCGGTTGGATCTAATGTGCAAAAAACTTTTAGCTTTTTTCCCAATTAGGTCATCAAGAATCGGTAACAATTTATTTGTACCGAATGATTCTTCACAGATAACCTTAATTTAGAAGCAGAGGCAACAGTGCTTAAAAGAAAAAAATACGATTCTCTCTGGAGTGAACAATATGAAGGAAGAATAAGAAAGTTTAGGTCTGAGGCAAACATTGAAAGACTTCGAAAGTGAAGTAAGTTCCAGTATCTAGACTTTTCAAGCTAAAGTTGTGTCTCGGATTAATCGCTGCTCCACCCATTTGCCATTGCCGTCTTTCAAAACCTCCGCCCACGTAGCTGACTCTCGGGGAGTTTCCACTTCTTCCGTGTATATCGTCTTAGTTGGCTTTCCTCCGAAGATTCGCTCCGTGAGACAAAATGAAACAGATTGAGAATAATAAAAGGATAAAAGGGACGAGAGTGCATCCGGAAAGAGAGGAAGAAAGAGAAAGTAAAAGAAAAGAGGAGTAATATCTTCCTCCATAGTCGCGTGTATCGAGTTCCTCTTCCTTTCTCTCTCTATTAGTCAGTCAGTCGCTCACGGACTTTCTTGTCATCGGGAGGGGGGGGGGGGGCAAAAATGTCGACTACCTTGTCTATTTCCGGAATTGGCGAAAGAAGTCGAGAGCGAGCTTGAGAGAAAAACAAACGAGTAAACTAGCGAGCTAGAGAAACCCAGTGTTACCAAGACTAAAAGAAGAATTCTGAAAATCTTTAAAAAGTACACGAAACGAAGTTAGGGATAGATCGAATGTTTGTTTAGAGCAAGGAAGGACTTGCAGAAGTAATTATTTTGTGGGATGTTGAAAGATAGAAAAAAAAATCCGATTGGGAAGCAACGGAAATCACGGGACTGAGCCAACATGTTCACGAGTTTCATTTCCTCGAGCAAACTATTGTAACGTTAAAGTTCAAAGTAGGCCACTATTCTTACGCCCCAGACACGAAGGAATTGTATTGTTGATTATGGCGCCAGAGACACGGAAGTATCTGAAGGGCTAAAGTGCCACGATTTTCACTGCACTTTTGTTACTGCTCTTGTTTGTTGATACATTTCTTCGAGAAGTCTCCGAGATGCAATTACATACACCTGGGTCTCATACAAGAGCCCTCTTATCTAAGGTCCATTCGTAATAGCCAGCTCGTTTATTCCGTCATGGAAGATGTACGCGGAAAGAACTGTGAAGTAAATTTTATGGTAAAAATCACGATTAAAATTACATCACATACTGGAACTTGACGATAAGAGTAAAGATGGTGTTTATTACGACTTATGGAGATTGGGTTAGTCTAAGACATGTACAATTTCAAGGATACCATATAATTCTTATAGTTCATACAGAAATAGATTACCATAAATCGGCACTATGCAGCGTAATTAAATATATGTTCGTGATGAAATTTTTAAAGAAGAATTGCAATATTTATTAAAAATACATTTTTTTGCAAGTGCAGGCTGCCTAAACCTAAGCATATTGTTTGCAACACAATATCTCATCGATTTGAATCCTGGCCACAATTTCATGTTCCAATCGAGGTGAACTACACCCGACTCGACGATGGAGATTAAGTAGATTGGCTAGATCGAACGCCCTTCAAACACCCCTCTCCTTATTTGCCATTGCACTCTCCATTGGATAAGGAAACAGCACCGTGAATTATTTCTCAAAAAAAAAAAAAACACCCGAGCTCTTCTCTATTTATCTGGACAGTCCCTTTCACGGGTAATAAATATCTGTTGGAGAAAAATTGCTAGAAAGACTCTGTTCAATTACAAAGTTCCAATTACCAATTCGAGTTAAAATTCCAATTAAATTTGATTTTTTTCTAAAATGTGTCGTTCTTAGTTTTGAAACTATCGTTGATTTTTTCAGTAAAATCAAAGCAACCTTTTCAAGGATGATTGCACATGTATTAATGCAAATCATTTTGTTCCATGATAATTTTAGTTTACAAAAAATCTGGAAAAATGCAGCCATCTTTAAGATATTGCAAACATTTATATAATAATAAAGTTATCAAAAAATTATCAACAGAATATAAAAAACAAATTGTTCAACAAGCAATCAGGTAATTCTTTTCCTCGTATGAAATGAATTCTGATCGAATAAAACTTTTGCCGGGAAATATCTATAAGAGTGTAATTTGCGAACGATCGCCTGACTGAATTTTTCTTATCTCCAAAAGAATAAACATCACAAATCTCGTAAGGCCTATTCAACTTTCAGGCATAATACAACTAGTACCTTTGGGTTCGAGGTTTATGGTATACGGTGAATGAAGTAAATCGATTGTCTTTTATGCTTAGAAAACCACATTCGGTCCCCTTTCACTTGAGAATTCAAATCCTACGAAGGAAAGGTAGTTTTCGAAACTTTCCAACCATACGCTTTATCTATGACTTCAAAGGCCCTTTGCTTAAGGACAGGGAGGAAGGAGACACAAAGCTGCAAGCCAACAGCAAAACAACAACGTCGATGCAACCTCAGCAGGTTGCATCATCTTTTATTTGTGGCTTGCAGCTTTGTCTCTCGTTCGTACCTTTTTCTTGGCAAAGGGTTTTCTAGGATGGCAGATGCGCTATATACGCTCTAGCCAATATAAAGTTTCATAGATTTTGCAGAGACTTACTCAGCAACAATACAGTATTCGAGTGACCGAGAAACCGTTCCACGTACACTCTTTTCGCATTGCTCTTTTATAGGCAATTCCTTTATGCAAAACAAGCACAAAGATCAAAACGAAATTTGAAATGATCAATCAAGGGTATGAAGGGTAGTTTGAACATTTTTTTTGTTTCCCTGATCAAAGGGGGCCATTTTATTTCGGAGAACGAAATTGAAACCAGCGCCTAAGAAAAATTCAAATTTTTTTCAGAAATAACAATTTTCGTAACTCACTAGAGTCATTATGGGATTTTGTAGGAATATCGTAGAATGAAGAGTGAATATCCCTTAGTCTGTGTAATAAGATCGATATTTTCGTATTAGCAAGGTTCTGCTCTCGCTTCGTTGCTCTCTACAAGCTGTCCCAAAAGTTATATTCAAGCTTTGAGGATAATTAGATCGACAACTTCAGAGTAGGAAAGCACGTAAAGTACTGTTACTTTTCTGCCCGACGCGCTGTTTATGAGATATCACATAAAATTAGAGACAGCCAATCAGAAACGCGCGATAACAAGTGGGCGCGGCAAGCCTATTGCGATTATGCTTCCCGTATTTTCGCTTCTGACCATTCCACTGGATCGGCTATCATTAATTAATAAATATCTCATCAACGTGGCATTAGTGAAAAGTGAGCAGGCTTTTCTCTTCACGATTGGGCAAACTACTCTTCAGAATTTCGGGTCAACTTTTGTGACACTCTATGAATCGGTCTATACATAATTCCTACGTGTCTCGGGTGGTGGTGGCTTTCACGTCCAACGCACCAATCTCTTCGGGCACTCGGTCTTACAGTGCCTCCAACACCACGAGAAATTTCTATTCCAATGTAGTATTACTAGCCTCCGAGCCCTTTACGCCGATTCTATAAACGCGCAGTTCCCTCGTTTTCTATACAGCATGAGCAATCGTGGCCATAATAAATTCACCTCATTTTGCGCTGGCCGTTCCCGATGCTCAGATGCTCCACGTAATTTCCTATTCCGTCTCTGATCGATTTTCCCTCATTCGAATGTGTATAGTGTACTCTGATATACGTAACTACCAATAAATACATTAATGGACTTATATATTGGTTGCATCCAATGACGATTGCAGAATAACTTTGCAGATTCACGATAGACAATACTAACTTTATGAAAACGTTTTAATAGATATAAAAAAAAATGAAGCCAGATAATTGACACTTGAGAAAAATCACAAATCAACATTAATCATTCATATTACTAAGGTTCACTGAAAAAATGAATGAAATGACATCCGTTCCATTGATATTGATACTAATTTTTTTTCAACGCTATGGGAGACTAAACAATTCTGTGTATTTCAAATCCCAAAGCAAATTCACACAAATAAAGATGAATTATGTAAACTATGCCCATAGCTTTACTAGAACATTTTATCCTGTGTATACAGGAGATGTATATTTATGCACGAGTTGGAGATTCGTCGCGAAATTTTGCACAACTTCATCGTCTATTAACGTGTACAACTTTCCTAGAATGTACACAAAAGGAGGAAGATTCTCGTGGTGTTCAAGCGGATAAAGAGCATCAGTAGATAGGACGAATAATGCACGAGCACTTTCCGCGTCTTCGAATGAGCGGAAATTTTCTCCATCCTCATGTAGGAATTCAAATGACTCTGCCTTAGTGTGCATATTCATTCGTATCCCTCATTGCCTTACTCTATCTGTCTTCCTCTGTCCTTATCTCTTTCTTAACCCATATACATATATATTTGTGCACACAGATATTCGTATACATTTATCTTACAGAATATACCTATTTCTCTGTCCGTATAGTTCAGTCTTTGTTTCTCGCAGCCCGAAAATTCTATATACTCCAATTTTTGATCCTGAGCTCCGGAACTAAAACACCCCGACATTCGAGAATTCTCAATACAAAACTTAATCACAAGGAAATATAATTCTTGACAACTTCATTATTTTTTTATTTACTTGAGTCCGAATAAAATTTCACCATCAACGGACACTTTGCCAATGTTTCTAGTTCATCTTCCTCAAAGTTATATAAACGTATTCAATGAAAAAAAAAATACTTCTGATATTCTGACCTGAAGTTTATTTAGGGAAAAATTTGTTTATTAAAAAAATTATATTTTCGTAATTTGGGCTCAAAAGAAAAACTCTTAGGAGATGTTGTAGAATTTAAATATCGAAAAAAAAGTGTTGGGGAAAAAAGAATAAGAACTATAAAGTTTTTATTGCTGGGACGAGCAATTCGGCTGTTCTAGTAAATGCATTGGAAGTGTGACGAGAAGAAAGATGGAGAAAGAGAAATATGGAGCGAAACGTAAAGATACAGAAACAATGGAAGGAAGAGAGAAAGAAAGGGAGTTAAAGATCGAGCAATTCAGCTGGTTGACTTTAACCTACGGATGCTCAACCACGTAATACGTCGGTTGACTTGAACACCCAGTACAGAGCTCATCCTCTTGTCTTCTCATCTCTCTGTCCTTATATTCCATCATGCACCATCGCGCTCCGAAGTTATTATCTTCCGGTTCCGCCAGCGCGAACATCGAGTACATCAGACTCTCCTCACCCCTTCTTGTATTCTTTCCACCCTTCTCTTTATCCTCGTCTAGTCGCAAATTATTTCCAGCTCTCGTCATTCTCCCAGAAAGCACATATTTTCCGCGAGACACTAATTCATCCAAGAAGACAAGGAAAAATGTTTAAAAAACCATACGATTTTTCTGTTGATAAAATATAAATTGTATATTCTTTCAACGGGGAGGGATTAGAGACGAGGGAAAAAGGCAAGTTCTCAGACAAAAATTGGAACATCGCGAGGAATAGAGTGGCATTTGAAAAAGAAATAGTAATTTATGCTACGAGTACGGAAAGCGACGAATTCCATCCCGAGTGAAATTGCCGCATGAGCCGATGGTTTATGGTATATTTCACATGAGTACGAGTGTGGTCTCCACACCAGCACGAGTAATCCAACTATATTTTTGATTTAATTAGAATACATCATTCTTCTGCTCAATGTTGATTATTTTTTGCTACGTTTGTATTTTCTCAGGTTCGGGTTCAGGATCTGGAAGTAGTGGGTGTGCTTCAAGTAACCTTGGTACTTTGCCGCTAAATCGTTGCTATTCTTCACTGCCACGCGGTGCTCTCGCGGCCTACGGTAGTATGACGAGACCAGCAACACTTCCAAGATTACCACTTGGCCTTGGGCTAGGTCCGAGTCCCGGAAATGGCAATGCCCTTCCAGCAAACGATCGGGATCGTGATAGCAATGGTAGTAGCAAACGAAATAGTGACAGTGTTTTATGTCACAGACTACCCCTTATGCACCCTCTCCCAACTTGTGACGTAACGAGCCATCAGGGCACTGGATTCCACGAAATTTTCAACGCGATAAGGTTGGTAGTAAACAACAAAAGTCACTTCAAAATTTTTTTCTCATTACAAGGCAATCAAAATGTGTATCCAATCACGAATTTCCATTGCTGTTTATTGTTTGTGATTCCAACGAAAAATTTGGAAATAAAATATAATCAAACGTCTGCCAGAGTGTGCATAATTTGTAACCAGAAATGAATGGAAAGAAATAAAATGTATGGTTCATATTTTGAAACAAAAGCATATGTATCACGTTACGCCCGTAAATATGTAAAACCTGTTTTAAATATTGAACATACTCTTCGTACATTCGGTGCGTAGTGAAAATGTTCGTCCACGTAACTGACCGTCCGTTCATGTAACTGACCTCCCGCCACATTTTTCGTTGAATTTTCTGTCTGGCTAAACGTACAGGAAGCTTTTTAATTAAAAACGAGCTCTTTCTCTTGCTACGAGCTACTCTGTTTTTTGTTTTCATGCAAGTGAGTTGTGAGAAAAATGAATCTAGTAGAAACAAGAGATATTTCAATTATTATTATTATTAGTGAATAGAAAAAAATGTAGTCTTCTAATTCTCGTATTATTTAACTTTATATTCATTTTTTCAAATTATTAATATACTCGAACAAAAGATTACTGGCCCAAAAGTGTGTTTAGCAATAACAAGTTAGCGATTAATTTTCTATTTTTTAAGAACTCATTTTACCATTGAAATTTCCTTTTACTATGCATACAAATCATAAATCAGGTCAGCGAATGAACATGTAGCCAGATAAAAGTAAAACAACCGGAAATGTCATTAAGGAGGATATGGAACAAGTTCGGTCAACCCGACTTGTTTTCTCTGCGGCACGTATCTTTCTCCCTGTTGATCGTCCGTGGAACTCGACCCTATCTCGACGCCTGAAATTCATCCCGTTCGCATGTTAATCTCCATTTTATTCAAATCATGAAAACACTTTTCGCACGATTGCCCTCTCCGTGCAAACGAGTTCTCACGTAAAGATTCTCGAGGCGTCTTCACTCAAACTATTTAAAGTTAATATCGCAAAACTTCCGATTTCGTAATACTTTTACGGTGCTGTAATACATTAGAAATGCAAATATTATCCAAAGGCTTTTTTTATAACTTTTATTAATTCAATTGCTTATGAAACAACTCTATCGATCTTTAAACTTTTTGAACAGCCTATACTACGGAATTTTTTCATTTAACAAACAAATTTCCAGATTCGAAAAATCGACTTTTTTCTCTTCCACGTCGTATATCCTATAAAAGTGTATTATCGAAAGACCGCCAATAATCTTTTTTCCTCATTTCATCCTCGAAGCAGCGATCCGATATTTTGTTTCTCATTTTTGTATTTTTGTTGTGCTATGCGGGGCTGCTCGGCAATTCTCGTTCATCATCATCGTCGAAGAAGTTTTCAGACGGGCATTTACTGCTCTACGTCAATCCCTTTGTTCTGGATGGTAACGATTTTTTCTCCTGGCCACTATACTGTTCTCAATGGCGACTCCTCTTTCTCTTCCTTTTTATCGTATTTCTCTCTCTCCCTCCCCCTTCCTCTGTCCTTTTAGTTTTGTTTCGTACCTTCTTTTTCGGGCCGACATAGTACGATAGCTGAGCAAGTCTCAAGGGACCAAAGCAAATGCGCTCGCACTGAATGAAAAAAGTTAAACCACAGCTTCTACAGCGTCCTGAAGTTTTTTGCCTTCTTTGTCCATCACCTCGTGTTACTATTGTTGTAATAAGAAGGAAAAGAAATTCCTCATAGATTTTACTTTCTTCAGGCTTTAACAGTCGCAGCTTCTCGTAATTTCTGTCTACCCGTCTTCAACCGTTTACGAGTATCCACTTTGTAGTTAAAATCGTTTTAGAATTAAAATAACTTTTAACAATCTTTCTTTTAATTCTGTGCATCAAAAACTTTTGAACTGGCTAAGAAAGCTCAAATATTAGTCCAGCCATATTTAACCCTTACATTGTATTTGGAAAAAAATATTGAAATGAAGAGATTGGTAAGATAATTTTGATGTTCCATAAGCGACAAAATGTCGTAGCTGCAGAAACCTCTAAAAATGTTAATTAGCTGCTAATGAGTTTGCACGATCGATGTAATGAATTCGACATCCAATTTTTTTGCACACAGAGAGCCAAACTGCAAACTCAGATCATTGAACGTCTCGAAGTGTTTACAAGGTGGCTTGGATGCTGGTTGTCTCGGTGAGACGATAAGACGCGCCCGTTATTTGGACGCACTGAGAGCTTCCGGTGCTTCGAGACCAGCGGACGTAATGCCACTCGTTCTGGCACTTACCGAAGCACCTTGTCTTCAACTTCTCGATCTTGCGAGTCCTCGATTGGCACTCGATGATCATCCTTCGAGACTTCTTTGCCACGCGCTCGCGAGAAATGGAACACTTCGACTTCTCAGCCTCGAGGGATGGACTTTTAGGATAGAGGTAAGTTATACATAAAAAACTGCAGTCTGAATATTCCAATAGAAATCTACATATTTGATAAATAATAATGATATTGACATCCGAATTTAATTACACATTTTTCCGCACATGAAAACTTTTACCAATCTCTCAGGAATAACGTGACATATGTAATGAATTTATAAAAAATATCATCTGATTGTTGTTCGTGTACCCTGAACCTATTTTTCCAAATGTAAATTCTAAAATGGGGTTGAAAACGACCCCAATTTTCTTTTTAGCACAAAATGTTCCTTGTATACGATAAGAATTAATTATCACTATCCTCTTCTTTTTTTGATAACGGAAAGAATGATGTATGATAAGGTCGCATTCGCTGAATGTTGAAAACTCTATAAAACGAAAAAAAAGTTCCGAAAAACTACAAAGAAAATGTTTGTTACTTAAAAAATTAGACTTTTTGTCCTACTGAACCGATTTTAAAAATACAAACGGCGTTTTGTGGAAGACATCTAGGACTATCCGAAAAAAAATAAGAGCTTAGCATTGTCTCAAAAGAGTGTAATAATTTTACCAGTTGACTGTCGACATTTGTCACGGGTGCGGAGCGGGGCAAAATCAATAAAAAATCAACATAAATGGCTTT
>JABSMR010017161.1:0-10283 GCA_018902295.1 Dusona sp. PSUC_FEM 10030013
GGGTCTTTCTTTTGCCACGACAATACCTAATAATTGATCCTCCAGACCAACCGGAGTTATCATGAAATTTAAAAGAGTCACTTTTACTGCTATTTCTGGCAGATAATGAGGATTTCGTAGTTTCGTTGTTATGTAAAATCTGCAATCAATAATGCCTTCTAAAAATATATAAAATTTCGATTTTCATTAAGATAAATATCAAAAATATCCACATCGACGGTACACGGAGAGAAAATAATATAAAAAATTACTATGGTGTCATAGTTCTCTGGTACCAAGTCGACTCTGAGGGTTTTAAGCAAAAACATAATAATTTTTTACAGCAATTAGTCCAAAAATTTCAACCTTTTCGATATTTTTAATGAAATTTCAACAAAAAATTACTGTTTTTGCTAAAAACCTCCAAAAGGTCGACATGGTACCAGGGAACTATGATGCTGTAGTAATTTTTGATATTACTCTCTCTCCGTGTATAAAATGCGAATTTTTCAAAAATAGTTGAAATTAATTCTTGAATAAAATTTTTATCATTATTAACACCAGAGGTAATGATTAGTAATTAATTAATGAATTATTTGCAATTTTAATTAAATCCAAAAAAGTAATCAATTTCAAAACATTCAATGGCTGTTTATTTTTTAAAATGATTTCTAACTCAACTTGAAAATTTAGTCAATCCTAGAAAGCCTCTAAAATTAAACAAGATTTTTCAAGAAAAAATCATATAAATTAAAATTGAATTGAAAATTGTGGTGAAATTCATTAAATTGAGAAAATTTCGTCGTAATCCTTGGTTCCCATGGTTTTGGTGTTAATTTTTCAAAAATATATTTCTTCGAGACTACAATCTTTTTTTATACAAAAATAAAAATCAATATTTTCAAGATTTTTCAGAAATCATAGAAAAACCTGAATTTGTCGCTGTACTCAACAACCGAGTCGCCAAGTTTGATGCACCAAGATCCGCCAGTTTTGAAAGTTTGTTTGAGCAAAAGTGGTTCGAGTGCAGCGTCGAGTTCCTCGCCAATGTTTTCGAGGAGAACAGGTTGTCCGAATTGTACAGCATTTTCAAGAATCCTCATATAATCACTTTGGTTGAGTCTGATGATATGAATATTGGAAGTTTTTTCCATATTTTTGATCCATTTGTTGGCTTGACCTTGGGGATCGATCATGAGAGGCCATCGTCTTGATTCCATGACAACAATGGCATTGTCAATGGAGAAAAGATCGCTGGGGAGTCCTGCAATATTCCAGGATCTGATAAAGACAGGATCACCCAAGATCTGATTGAGTTGAAAATCTTGGGTGCAGATGACTTTAAGCTGAGTGCAGATTTTCACCCAATTTTCAAGCTGTCGTTGTCTGTACTGGGTGGTGAAGACACCAAGGTAAGCAACGAATCCAGCGCCGATGATAATGTCACCTGTCAGCTTGAAATAACGTTCGCCAAGATGTTTAGCAGTTTCTGACCATCTGCTATACTCCCCACCCAAGCCACCAATCAATTCTTCAGCCCTTCTCAGCTTTTGTTCACAGTCATCGACCTCGTCGATCATTGCTTGATAATCAGCTTTCCTCTGAGCCAAAAGTTCCTCGAGTCTTTGGACTCGAAGTTGAACTTCTCCGAGTTGTTGCCTTTTGACCTCTAGAGCTGCCATTGCTCCGTCATATTCAGCCTCCGCTTTGGCGAGTGCTATTTTTTTAGGTGCTACGACCTTGGCCACTGTATTGTATTCAGAAAGTGCTATCACCCATTTGCAAAGCCCTTCACAAGCCGTCGATGCGTTCCTTATTTTGTCTGGATCGAAATTCGGATTGGTCAGAATCGTTGACCTTATTTTTGCCATTATTTTATCAGGGATGTTGTCCTTGTCGAAGTTCAAAAGGTTCTCCAGGAACTTCATATCACCCAATACTCGCAATGATGGCTTCCAATAATCATCCACCATTCCACCACCGTCCGTCTGAACCTTTTCAGGCTTGACGTCCTTTGATTCCGGTAATCAAAATGAACACGAGAATCAAGATTACCAGATTTTTTTATAACGCTGGAGTTGGCATTGTTGCAATGCAACAATAATTAGTTTTTTAACTCCCTTAACACTAAATCGGCTCCTATATTCAATCACGTACAGGTCTCTGTGACCCCGATTTTCTCTTGCCAATAAATCCAAATATAATCCTTCAATCTCAATAAATTATTTTTCATTAAAAAACCCCGAAACCGCAGGAAAATCTTAGCTGCGAAAATTGATTACTTTGTTTTTGGGTCCCTTCGAGGATCGGGCAGAAAAATTAGCAAAAAAACACGAGCAACAAAATTTGGGAACTCGACAACAATATGCAGAACTTTGATTGCTTTCCAATAGGTCCAAACTTCAAGATACTATTTTTTTAAGTGTGATTTCATTAATGATTGCTTTTGTCACCTTTAATATGCAAACCGCCTCCATCACCAATTTCACACCCGCCGGAGGGTTCTTCATAGTTTTCACGATTTGAATATCCGGGGGAGTCAAAGTATTCAAGGCTGCGTTAGCAGCGTTCAAGATTGGCATAACCAACTCCAAATCCGCATTACACTCAACCCGAATTGCTTCGGCTGCTGCGGCTACGACCTGCACGATTCAAAGTAGCATTTTTTCAAAGTCAACTCTAATCATGATTTAATTATCAATTTTTTAGATCAGACACTAACGGATTCCAACGAATGAATCAGTGATCCCGAATCTTACAAAGATTCGAATGAACGAATCACTGATTGCGAACTCAATAAAGGATTCAATCACAGAAATCAAACAATATTTTTCTTGTGTTTCGTTAAAATGTTGTTGGGTTTTGTTTATTTGTATTTTGTTAAAATTCTGATAATTTACCATTGCAGCCTCTTCATCTTTCTTGACAACCTGTTCAATAGCAGAAACTTCAAGGCTCTCGCTTTCAACATTTGCCAACATTTTCTCAACATCTTTAGCAGCTTCCTTCAACTTCGGCTGTAACGCAACAAGGATCTCTTGCATTTTGGCTACTTGTTTATGAGTGGAATCTAGTTTTCCCAGGCCTGCCTCATAACGCCTTTTACCTTCAAGTACCTCGGCGCGTTTCTTCTCCAAAAGATCCTTGAAGGTGTTTATCAGCTCGAGGTAAGAAGTTGGTGTTACGTAATTGTGTCTTGAAAAAATAATCGTGAAAATTGGATGTGAATCCAAGTAGTACTAATCTGTGATTTATATTTGGACAGCAAAAGGTGGATTAACGTTCTTAAGGATATTTCGAACGTCCTTAAAAGAACAGGATCTTGGGAAAAATGTCTCGGAACTAACCTGCCAACACGGTGGAAAAATTCTTTCGACAAATCTTGGGTCGAAGTATGAAAATATTGGCACATCTCAATACAAGCGAGTCTCTCTTCATCATCGAGCTGGATTTCCCCTAGGAATTGTGTAGCAACAGCGAGGAGGGCGTCTTCGGGCCAAGGTTGCATCCAATCGATGGTGCAACAATTAACCAGAGCCGGAAACTTTCTAATGCGAGTTCTGAAGTTTTCACCAATGGGGGACATTGCCACGACAATGTGGAGCTGTTCTCTCACGACTTGGATAAAATAGTTGAAGAGGGCAATCGGACTACCATCGGTTTGCATCGATTTGTCCCTCTGGCGATCGATCGAACGCATTTTCTCACAAAGCTCAGCTTTCTCATCAGGAGCAAAGAGATTTGGGACCTCACCAGCGTTCATAAGGTTGCTGATGTCCTCGAGGAAAGATTCTTCCTTTATCTGCATATCAGTGAATAGGAAGCTCGTGTGAAGATCACTGGCGATACTTTTTTTCAAAATGATTTTAAGATCTTCGTGCCACTCATGGACGCCATATTGTTTGGATATTTCAACTTCGCAGATCTCGTAGTCTGATATATGGGAAGCCAATCGAGTCAAGGATTGACGACCTGAACCTCCAACGCCAACGAGTAAAGCATGGCCACGTGGTTGCATCATAATACGACAGATTTTGGAGAGGTGCTCTATGGCGAATCTGAAGAGCACCAGGTTCATCGGCTTCTTTGACATGGAATTGTACTCCTTCAAATAATCGTTCACCACCGTAGCCAACACTTCGTGATCTTCGACTTCCTTATACTGCTTATGTTCTTCCAGGGGATTCTGAAAATCGCAATAGAGAAGATTCCGCAATTGGGTATCCGTCACACGGCCACCCTGGACATCGACAAAGTCTCCGAACAACTCGTTCATTTCTTCTTCCATACGCTCTGCCAGGGTTACCCTTATTTGCTCAACGAGCCAAGCTGAATCAGACTCGTCGACTAAACGGTCACCATACACCCGCAGGATTTCATGGACCCACAACCGTTTTATACTTAGCTGGGAGCAAAATATCACGACAATCATTGCCCGGTACTTTAGTCTTGTTCGCAAAAATCATAAATTAGATTGAGACATTCACTGGATGAATAAAAATCTACTTACCACATTTGGCATCGCTTCTGGTGATGACAACAAAACTCCTTGAATGACCCTAGAAAAGTCCCTAAGATTAAAGAGATAGTGAGATTTGGCTGGTGTGGGTAATAGATGTTTTAATGTCTGTTTGTAGATATCCAATGTCGAAAAAACAACTGGATCGACGCAGGCTTCAAAATCGTGTGGGAAGCCTCGGGACTCCAGGTGCCAAGAAAGAATTTTCGAAAAAATGGTAATCATGACTTGGTCCTCGAATTCGGAGATGGCAAGAGTGAAAAAGTGCCTTTTGTATCGGGCAGTTACATCCTTGCCACTGGATGGTGGACCCATGGCGCAGACAAGTTGGATATCGACGAGACTGATGGGCGCCACTTCTTTTCGATCATACCAAATGGAATGATCGAGCCATTGCCTTAATAACTCGATGGGTGGTTGAGCTCCATATTCCTCTTTGGAAGGCATCGATACATCATCAACGAAGATGACCCAACGTTTCCCAGGAGGTGCACCGTATACCCCTTTCCTTCTCTTGTCCATTTTGCTCATAATCATGTCTTGAGTCTGATTGGCCGTAGTTTGGGCGGAAAATGTCACAAAGAGTGGTTTGAAGAGTTGGGGGTTGTTTCTCTTGAGCAAAAAATCCATTATGTAAACAGATTTGCCGGTGCCCGTTGGTCCAACGAGAAGAACAGGTTTGTGATGACAAATAAGATACTCGAAAAGAGTGAAGTATCGAACGGTTTCAACGGTAGATACGATGATCTGATTGACCGGCATGTCATGTGGAATTGCTGGAAGGTCGTGGAGGTCCTCGGCCCAGGGCCGCCATCTTCCTTTACCCTCCTTAATATACTTGTAATCATACACAAGACCGGTGGTTGGAAGAAGGGTGACAAAAGGTTTGCGGGGACTGGTTGTGGTTTCCGAAAGTCCAAACCGAGTGCGAATTTCATCAGAGAAATCGGGCTCCGTTAGAGCACGGAAGAGGATGCTAAATGATTCGCGGTAAGTTACCATCAGGGTTCCACCCATTGCCCAGATACAGGAGAAGAAAAAGGAACCCTTGAAATGAGAAAGTAGGTATAGATCTTGGATTCTTTTTGGACTGGAGTTTGTGCTACTGGTCATCGTGGGTTAGAAATGATTAAGAATTAATCTCAAATACTCACTTCAACCTGAGCCCTCATTTCCAGATCCGTTATCGTTTCCAGGTATTTATCGTCCTTGAAATCATCGAGGAAACAGTCAAATAGGTACATCAATGATCTTGTAAGATTGGCATCTGGCATGTTCATCATTTCCTGCAAAAAATCATAAGCAATCCGGACAATATGATTAGCGAGTAAATCGAGGTTAAACGAACAACGAACCTTAACACCACATCGGCGAATAAGGTGCAGCAAAGCTGGACAAAATCTCATAAACATATCCCTCAGATGATGCCTAATGTGTTCACTGAGTTTGGGTGGAAGGGTGTTCATCCAAGAATCAAGAAGAGGGGTCCAACCCAGAGCAATGGGCTCCATGTAAATCATACCACATCTGGATACCGTTGCGGGGGAAGCAACCTTCGGACAAAATCAAATCCTCGATGATAAATCAAAAATTGAATTAACAATAGTGGTGATTTTCAGATTAATTACCTCAAGATCCATGGGCTCGAAGATGAGATTGGTCGTGGGTGCGAGTTGTATGATTTCTCCTGACATAAGGCACAGTTTTTTATTGTCATCAAGTACGGTATTCATATTCTCAATCCATATGGCATCAACAGGTCCATCAAAGATTAGCCATTTGCGATTGTCATTGGTGGAGGTTGCAAAGGACCGATAACTCACAGCCAGGACACCGTCACTCCACTCATGAGAGGCTGGATCAAATTGTCCGTAGAGTTGTCCCATAGTGATGGATTTTGGATTGATGACAATAATCTCGACTGCGTGTTCATCCGAGAATCCACTTTCTTCCATGAGGCCAAGAGCATCAGCGAGCATCCGGTAAGCGGTAGTTTTGCCACCAAATGGAAAACCAACGATCATGAAACCATGGCGGACTATCATCATCTCGTAAATCTGTTGGACTTTCTCCAGAAAGAAAGGGGTGCACTGGATATTTGCTCGTTCACAAGCTTCCATAGTACAGGAATTCAGATGAGTGTAATCCGGCTCGGGTAAAACAACCCCCGGGAAGAGATCGGAAGCTATTCCATGGAAGAGTGGAAGATCGTGGCTGAGAAATTTTGGAAGATTGACGTCTTTGATGCTTCTCAACATGAGGACGTCTTCAGACTCATTGGGATACTTTAATTTCAGGTTTCCTGCTGCTGTTAGGACGGATTTAACGGCTCGCATACCGTAATCATAATGGCACTGACTGCTCAGTTGTTCAGAGCACAATTTGTAAGCAGTCACGATTTTGACAGCCAGAGGGCGACCATTGTAGAAGCCAAAGGAGTAAAGTGTATTCTCGGATATGAGGGCGTAATCGGGTACCATCATGGCCACCGACCGGAAGAGTGCTTTGAGATTGTCCGGAAGTTCCGAACGGCCAGCGTAGCCAGGGTTCATCGTAATGAAAACAGCACAAGTTGGATCCAAGAAGATTTCGGTGCCTTCAAAGAGCAACTTCTCCGATCCGGAATTGATGCCACGTTGGATCGTGAGAATCTGTTGTGCAACGACTGACAGGACTTCCAGATCGATACGATTGAACTCATCGAAGCAGGACCAAGCACCACAGGAGGCGAGACCCTTGAAAAACTTGCCAAGAGCAATGTAGTCCAATCCATCGGAGCAGTTAAATACGACGCACTGTTTCGCCACTGCCTTAGCCAGATCTTTCGTTGTTTCGGTTTTTCCTGTTCCCGCTGGTCCCTCCGGTGCCCCACCAAGATGGAGGCTGAGAGCACCGAACAGGGTGCGGTAACAACGATCCGTAAGCGGAGTTATGACGAGCCTCGATGAGTTACCCAAGTATTCATAGCCGTAGCGGAGATAAGAGTTGATCATGTAAGTCCAGAGGTTGTCATTCTGGAAGATTTATTAAACCATCGAGTCTAATTCAACCTTAAGATAACCCGACAGCTAGTTACTTATCTTACCTGCCAGTAGTATCGAAGCTGGCAAAGCCATTTGAAGTCCGTGTTATTGATGACCGCATCCTTGCACAATGCTGTAAGGACGTCTTTCCCGTGGACATCCAGAGTGACCAAGGCTTCTGAAGGATTAGGTACCAAAATCGAGGTCATTTTTACCGATCGAGGAATCAAAATGTCAACTTACCTAGAGTTATGCGGTTCTGCTTGGAAAGTTTGCCCCGGATAATGAGAATTATGTCATGCAACTCGGTCTCGCATTGATCCAAATATCTTTTCAGTCCATCCAATCCAACCAACATGGCTTCTTCGATCTGCTGCGTCCAGTAAAGTTGTCCAACACACAAAACCGTCTGCCCCGGCCATTCCAGCACCCACGTGGTTCGTTCCTTGATTGGATAAGCTGCGATCGCGTCGAAAACCTTCTGACGAATACTCTTCCGCATACCAGCCTCCAGTTCCAGCAGCCATTTTTCTACTTGACCTCTCGCGGCTACCGTTGATATTACGTCTACCAAATCAACCTCTTCACCTTCTGCTGACTTCATTTTACGAACTTCTAAGTCCGCATCGAACTCCAGTTTCGCTATACCCTCGAAACATTTCTTCAAATGGGGTTGAACCCTGAAAAAATGGATGCTTCCAGTTCATTAATTCTTAAGGACGTTGTACACATACTATTACAGCAAACAACCATTT
Organism: Dusona sp. PSUC_FEM 10030013; assembly: GCA_018902295.1. Classification (NCBI taxonomy): domain Eukaryota; kingdom Metazoa; phylum Arthropoda; class Insecta; order Hymenoptera; family Ichneumonidae; genus Dusona; species Dusona sp. PSUC_FEM 10030013. The sequence goes on from JABSMR010017161.1 coordinate 8,277, forward strand.
GATCGTAATTAAGGTGTTTGCCGATTAAACGAAAATCTGAAAAAATGCAGCCGTTCTTAAGGCGTTTTAAATGTCGATTTCCAATAAGAATAATTGAAGTTATTAGCAAACTATTTAAATACAGACCTGCTTAACAAAAAGAGTCAAGGAATTATTTTTTTTGTGTTCATTAATTTCGTTCATTCTTGTGAATACGTGTAAATGTGTTCAATGATATTTTTCTTCTATGAAACGTTTAAATAATTAGTGATAAAACATGTTTCAACGAGTATAACAAGTTTGGATTACGGTACCGTGTAGGATCTTTCGTTTCTGACAAAATCTCCAACAGCTCGTCGTTCGACAAGAAGAAAAATCGCGGAAAGAACAATCTCTTCTTTTCCAAATAATCGTTCAAGCCTTTTTGTATCAATTCCAAGAGTCCCATACTCTTTTTCAATCTTTCCAACATTTTATCGATTTCAACAACTGACATGACCCTCGGATCGCCATCAACCGTCTTCATAATGTCTCTCCAGGTCTTGTCCACAGCGCTAAACTTTCGTCCCTCGTCTGGCATTTGCTGCTGGATGTCTGGAGATGAAAATATTGGCTCGAGATACATCCACGTTCCTTGGACCTTTAGCCATTGATCGAGGATGTCTTCCAGCAGATGAAGCTTATTTTCCCATTTTCTGTAAATAAACAAAAAAAATCGATAATAAAATAAAAAACAATAATTTAATTTGTTAAATTCGAAAAATAATGAACTCACACAATCTGTCCATAGAAGGGTTTGATGTAAGGAGAATTTTTCATGGTCATTGCTTTGGTGATATGATCATCGAGCATAAGTTGGATGTCATCGACACTTGCAATGACAAAAGCGCCAGTGTCTTTGTAAGGATTCACGGTGAAGGTCATATGGAGCCAATCTTTTTGCATCTTTTCCATATTTTTTTCCAATGTACTTTCTTTAGTGGCAGCCTCAGAAATGCCCTCAAATTTCTCGATATAATCATCCAATTTCATGTCCAAAATCTTACCCAAGGTCATTTCAGGGTCGACCTTAATAGGAAATCCAACGATCTTGGAGATTTCTTCCCAATGGCGAGGCTTCATTCCTTGATTGCCCAAGGTCATGATCACTGGCATGTGACCTTTAAAATCTTCGATCTGTTCTCGCATCACTCCAGCTATTTCTTTCGACTTTGGCTCAACAAACGATTTTTCTAATTTGTAAATCGTTCTATAAGCCACGCTCACGTCGTTGTCAATCTCTTCAGGATTGTGAGCACCGATCATCGACGTTGTCCATTTGTCGTGCTTCAACATATACTCACATGTCGCGTCGTACAGTTTTTTAAATGGCACCAAACGATCCGCCACTTTTTTACGAAGTGGATACTGCGTCGTCATCCACCCAAATGACGTTTCCTCTTCGTTAAAGTTCTCGATTTTTTCCATCGCCACTATTAATTTGTTCTCCAGGCTCTGAGCCTTCTTTTGATATCGATATACCTCTTCGATGTCACCCCAATATTGAAACTCTTCTACTTGACGAGCGTATGATTCTAACTCTTCCTCAAACTTTTTATATCGACCTAAAGTTCATTTATTCGTCTAGCAGTACATGTATAGTAGTTTATTTTGGTACCTATATTATTTTCAAAATCGATCAAAATAAGATTTGTTGACTATTGAAAATTTCCTACTATTTCTTATTTTTTCTATACTTCTAAATTGTATTTTCTTTTTTTCGTTTGACTATTTGACATTTAATATTTATTTTGGCCTGAAATTTTTATTTATTCATTTCTTGAATTCGATTTTCCATTTTCATTCAGTTATTTGATTTTTTTTTTGTTTATTTGATTATTTTTCAACAGTTCTCGTTAAGGATGAATGACACATGTTTCTCAGCCAAAAATGTTACTCCAGCTGAATTTCGACACTTCGGAATTGGACAAAAATTTGAAAAAATTCAACTGTCTTTAGAATTTTACAAACATCAATTTTTAGTAATAA
>JABSMR010017172.1:0-10279 GCA_018902295.1 Dusona sp. PSUC_FEM 10030013
CTCTCTCTCTCTCTCTCTCTCTCTCTCTCTCTCTCTCTCTCTCTCTCTCTTTCTCTCTCTCGCTCTCTTTTTCTTTCGTTGCTGTGTGCGTATGTTTGCATTTTCATTTCGTTCACTCGTTCGTAACATACTTTTAGTTATTTTTTTTTTTTACCTTCGAAATGTGACGTCCGAAGAATGAATGCGCGATTTCACGAAAAATCAACGATCCAACATAACATAAAACTACTGATTCATTACCGATTCTCCAGTGACGAATTACCCTTCCGTCTAGTCATTCTAAGCTTTCGCTTTGGATTTACACTTTCTAAATTTGACTTAGACATTTTATATTATCTGCAAAATAAGACAACGCGGTTTTATAATTTTTGAAGTAAAAAATTAGCGTTTCAGAACTCTTGACCCAAACTCTTGGGATTTTTACTAATAAAAATGTAAATTTTCATGAAAATAATGTCAAATCTTTTGCCTAATGAGAAGGAAATTTGATTTTTTTTTATGAAAATTTACATTTTGATTAGTAAAAAATAACAAAAATACAAATTTGTCCCTCGTTTCGATTGCTGTAACGGTAATTTTTTAGTTCCAATTATCTCGGTGTACTTTACCGAATATTTGAAAAGCTTAAAATGTTTTTGGCTCAAATTATGAAAAGTTTGATTTTTTGGAGACAATATTGTTTACGATAAAAATAAAATGAGAGTCGGCAGTTCCGCGGACGTCCTCGAAAGCAAACGAGGACGTTATTACTACGTTTCGTAATCCGTGTCGAATGAAAAATTGAAAAGAGAGGAAAAGAGGGAGCGAGGAATCGTTTGACAGTTGGCCATCTCGTGGCGATTCAATCGCGATTTAATGAAGACGTACAATCGTTAGAGTGGTTGGAATGAACCGCGCGGTCGTATTTTACCGCGTTTTAAGTCCCGGGCTACTATAGAAACGTATATTCATGTCCTTTGAAATGCATCGCTAATAGAGAACACGAGACGCGAGCATGTTTATTACGAGCTTACAGCTCTCATTCTCAACGATCTTTGATCGAGATTCAAAGATAGAAAAACATGGAAAAAGACGAAATGATCGTTGTACAACGCGCGTAGGTCAAAACACAAGACTTTTTCGTGAGGCAGGCATCGTTAAAAAAACAAAGAGAATTACAAATTGTGGGACTACAGACGTGTGTATAAATAGCTCGAAACGGCTCGTGGATAGCGCGAAAACAAAACGTTTAGGCAAAATACCTTCCGGAAATACATGAACGATACAAGACTCGCGAATTCTTATCGGAAAGAATGTGAGGAGAGGAATTACCGATTACGAACGATCAATATAATTTCTGTAAATTATCAACGAGTGTTTTACGTTATTATGTAGAAAGATCCCTCGCGTGCGCAACTGCCATCGTTTTGAATACGAGGCGCCCCGCAGGAGGTTGCGCGCGCAACTGAAAACATTGAGCCGCGCGTTAAGTAGGGAAAGTCGCGGTGTGGCGGGCGCGAAAGAGTGGGGGGGAGGGACATAAAATGGGAGGTTAGCGGGGTCGAGAACTTCAGTGTCGCGGCGTCCGTTGCCGCGATTGAAAATCGCTTGACGACTGTAATTTCAAGTACTTTGCTCGGGAATATGAACGATTATAATTTCAGGCAAATTGCTATCAACGAGAAATCATTTCGAGCGATATTGCCTCGTAGGTTTTGGGAACATGTTCAATTCACGTTTCTCAGTAACTTCCAACGAAAGATCCCGCATCACCGTCTTTATATGTAAACGGATCCGGCGCAAACGTAATTCCGAGCATCCGCGAGTCACATCGTTAATGCACAGAACGGTAATCATCCCGCAATAATGAGGAGCATGCATTCCGAGCACGTGCTCGGCTCATACTCTCAATACGAAACCGTAAATATTCACGAAAATATATGCTTTTCCGCAGGTTTCAAAAAAATGAATTTTCTGTCTAAAACGTAAACGGAGAGAATTAAAACCGAAAAATTACCTTTACACCGACAAAAACGGGGGATAACCTTGAATTTTTATCATTCGTACTAAGCAAAACATAAATTTGTGTTATTAAAGTTTGCATCGTTGGAACGTATCGAGTAATATTTTATTGATTTATTAAATATCCAAATATTTGTCGCAGATTTTGTTTACGGCTCTGAAAAAAATATTCTGCAATTTTTGTGATGTGACCCTGCAGTTGCGTATGGGATGCTACGAAAGAAAAAAAAGGCAAATATCGTTGGACCGCAGCGATGCGAACTTTAACATCGTACAAATTTTCATGAAAAGAAAATCAAAATTTGTCTATTAAACTTAAAAATTACCGTTACCCAATAGAAATGGGGGATGACTTTGAACGTTGGGCAATTTTCCTTGTGAGGAAAATAAATTTTCATGAAAATATAAAATTTCTCGTTTATACAATAAATTTTATTTTATTTTCATGAATATTTACATTCTGCATAGTCAAAATTGCCCAAGATCGTCCCCCGTTTCTATATTGCGACGATAATTTTTAAGGTTTAATTCTCTCCGTGCATGAAAATTTACATTTTGCTTAACAATAATTCCAAATCTTCAAGCTCGTGGCTCGTTTCTATTGCTATAACTGCGATTTTTCACCAATAATTGTTTCATTATGATTTAATTGGTGTCGTAAAAAATCTTAATTGTTTCACAAAATCTAAAAAAAAAATCACATATCTCGAGACGCGGCAACGTCTTGACGCCAAGTACAAAAAGCAAAGTGTCGCAAACAGCCAAGTCATATTGACTTCTTTTGGATAACGTTTAATTTTCTCACAAAAGATGCTAATTAAGTAGATTCCCGTTATGGCGAGTGAATTATAATTATTATTGAATGAAAATCTGATGTGTATATACGACGAAGATCTGTATATTTGTATTTACGAACGACGGAGATCCGCGAGGTGTAGATGAACGAGAGGCCGGGGGCGGGAGGGAGTGAGGAGGGGGGATGTAAAATCGCGAGTACCGCTAATGGAGCACTGCCGGGCGGATAATGAACGCGTACACGCTCGTGAGATTCAGTAAGACTTGGAGTTAACGAATGAGCCTCTGAGAGGCGCGAGACCGCGATTGCAGAGCCGCGAACCCTCGGGGGACGCGAGTTAATGAGCCTATACGACTATACTTCGAGACTACATACCGGGTGTCCCAAAAGTCATCAATGAAAATTTACGCAGTACGTAGATCGTGGAATTCTAGAAAGAAAAGTCCTCAACCATTTTTCTTTCCGATGCGCTGTTTGCGAGATATTTATTAATTAGTGATCACCGATCCCCTGCCCCAGGAAGCAACGCAGCCCTCACCGGGCGCTGTAAGCACTGACGCCATCGATCAACGTATTTCTTCCTATCGGTTAGTCTCAGTGACTAAGACAAATATCCTGTCAGCGATCGATTGGAAAGAAAAAATCGGTTTCTCTTCGGAACTTGACAATTTAATAAATTCCTCCAGTTTTGGGACACCCTGTAAATGTAAGTATAGACACGATCGTAATCGAGGACTCCTCAGAGAGCAAGCGTTTGCGGCAGGACGGTACCAATTACGATTCGCGAATTGTGTTCGAGGGCCATATCAATGGAGCCACTGGAGAGCACAAATCGTATTCCTGTAACACAAGCGCATATGTTCTCGAACGTAATTTGTGGCAACTCCGCGTCGAATAAAGTGTTTGATTTTTCACGCTCTGGCTATCCCCGTACATCAGTTTGATGTCACTTTTTCCACTTTGTCATCTCACCTCCGCGCGCCCATGGTTTAATGATTTTATTTGTCGTTCGGTCTCCTTAAAGTCCTTACCGAATTACTCAACACTTTTTATACTCGTGGTTAAGAAATATTGAGTACTTATTACATATGCGGCTAGTGGCGAAATTTTAGTCGTCAAATTATAGATAGAAACTTATTATGGAAAATGTAAAAAAATATAAAACGCCACTAAGGCGGTAACTTTAGAAGTTTCATTGTTGAGTAATTACAGAATTTCACAAATAATTGGGCTCGTTTGCTCATAGTAATTGCATGTTTATAAAATTCTTCTGAAAAACACGTATAAAGGCATCTCGTAAGTATAAAGAAACGAGAGCGACTTAACTTAAGCGACTTAATTGACACACGGTGATTGAGCAATAAAGTCGCGTTCTTTTCTGTGTTATCCTTATGCGTGTTTTTCCCTCTCCCTCTCTTTCTTTCTCTTGCTTAGTGCGTTAGAAAAGTCGAGTTCCTAACGGTTGGTAGATAATTTTCAAATTCCACGTAACGGGCTCTTTTCATTCGAAACGTCAAATTTTGCACACGGCCGTCTCTGGATTTACCGAATTACTTTTAACTCTACAAACTTTACGTCGATTTATTTATTTCCACGAATCGGCTGATCGATTTCACGAGGTTTTGTATTTTCGAAATCAAGTCGAAAATATGCTTTCCTCTTCGAACGTACATCCTGCAATTACAGAAATTGTAGTTCATCAATGTTTCGTTAAGGTCAAATCTAAAAGCATCGACTGAACCGCCACGAGTGCAAGAGAAATCTTTTTTCAACCTTTTCTTTCTTCAACCTGTCTTTTTTCAACTTTTCAAGCAATAAAAAAAAAAAAGTACGTTCCGCTCTGTTCCAAGGCGAACAATGGTTCAAATTTTATTCGAAATTTTGTAAATCAACGATTAATATTTTTCCATTTGGGACAAAACCTAAACTGGGATGAAAAACCTTTTTCCACAGGGATCGAAAACATGCTACGAATTATAGACAAGCCGACTATCGGTTTTTCACTCCCTTTCCTCTTAGAAATGTAAACATTCAGTGAAAATGGCGAATTCATAATATTTTCAAAAACGTTGCTAATGCGAGACACCTTTAAATTAAGAGACGGAAATAAAAACATAGAGAGAACGGTGGGCACGTGGCAAACAAGTTGAAAGGAGGGTGTGACAAAATATGTCAATCAAGCTTCAGAAAATTGATGCATTGGACGAAATGCAAGAGCTGTCCCTCGTGCAGTGACAAAGCGGTGAAGGTATTGACTTTAACGACCACGTGACACTAATAATGGTAATGTCTGGAGATAACTCATAACAGGCGACTCGAGGATCTATTTATAATTAATTTCTCAAACATTTTCGAACGATCAATTCTTGTTATTATTGTGGTTAATTAATTTCTGCAGGATTTTCAACAGGATAGAGCTTTTAGCAGATTTGATCGAAATCGAATTGGCAGAAATGGAAAATACGATAAAAGTCCAAATAAGAAAAGAATTTTTGGAAAAATGTCTCGTATCTCGAAGTAATTTTCATATAAAAACGAAACTGTTGGTTGAGAATGTACGATCGAATAAAAGCTTAAAATTAACGATCGAGCAATGTATCGATGACAGTGTATGAAACGAACAAGTGTTTCTTTTGAGTGGTACATGTCCGCGCCGGGTTATTTACGCGGTTGCTTTATTTATGGATTCTCGGTAAGAGTACAAAGGGTTTATACGTGTGCGAGATAGTTCTTTGAAAATAAAGACGGTTGTTTACCTTTTTCCGTCCGAGAGAGGGTGGGCGCAGTTGATGTTTATCGACGATGCCGAGTAGACAATCGTCGCACTTGCAGTAAAGATTCGTTGTTGCGGACGAGTCGCCGGAAACAATAGAACTGAAGGTACTCGCGCTAGTTTGACTGTCCATCGAGTCCGTTCTGAGTAACAATGTTTTCGTCACCGTGAGAGGATTGTTAGCCGCGTGTTTATCATCCTTGTAAACGTCGGTTATGCTCTGGCGTTCGATTTTCGCGAGCAACAATTGTTCCATGAGATTCAAACTGGGCGATGTCGGTGTTGTTGGTTGGCCGACTCTCGTCGAACGCGACGATCCTTCTTTGCACTCGTTTTCCATTATAAAACGATTTTTCTGTTTACACAGCCAGCTGTGCTCGCACACACAAACACCAACCGACGAACACGCACACTGCCTGTTTGCGGTATTACGCAATAGCCTCTTTTCCGAAGCTTCAAATTATTTTTATTGTTTTTTTCCTCTTTTTATAAAACAAGGATCGAAGAATTACGATTTATCCGAGATGAAAAACAACGTGCTTCGTGTCGTCGTTACGTTCCTTTTGTTCGAGCACTTGTTTACGATAAGCAGCGATTTTTAACGTGTAACAGTCTTAACCTTGTGTCGTGAGAAAATAGAGAAAGAGAGAGAAAGAAGGAGAAAGATCGTTAGAGAGAGGGAGAAAAATAATTAAATGGGTATAAATAAAATTAAGTTTTTTCTAAGTCAGTAAGTAATTATGCTTGTTAGCATTTTTTGTCGTTTCATTTATTATCGTCAATTTTCAGCTACATTCCTAATTTTCGATGTAATTCGACGGCACGTTACGCGGCACCGAATGCTTCGATTTCATTATTTTTCAAATCAGTTGCAAAGAAATGTCGGTTATAGAGCGTCGGATCGCTCGAGCTTCATCCATCGACTTCCAGTTCGAACGTGTTACGAAAATATACATCGTTCCGAAGCAACGTACCGCATTTTAATAGAGAAAATTGGCAATTTTCCATTTTTTAAATATTTCGAGCATCTATTTCCGTCCAACAGATAGAATTTTTCTCCACCGCGTGTTGGGCACATAATTCTCGTAACAAAATATTTTGTAAAGACCGTACGTAAACCTTTAATTTCGGCAATTGGAAAATAACAACGTCACAGTTCGTGTCGACGTATTGTACGTGACTCGAGCCCACGGGGGGCCATTCGAAAGAGTACGCTGTGGTTTAAACGAAATTAACGTGCCTGGCTCGTATACCGATGTTTCTTTTCTTTATTTTTTTTTTTCGTGTACCGATCCGGCGAGCGACCACCAACGATGCTTTTTTTGTTCACTCGTGAACTTTTATGGTAAATTTATTCTCAAGCACAGTCTCTGTTGAGCTCGAGGCAACGATCTGCTCGCAAATGACTAAACTACAAATCAAACTTTCACTCAAGAAAATAGGCTTAACGAGATAACCAAACGTCAACAGAGTCCGAACGACGATCTGAATCGGGTCTGAGTAAACAGACTGGATTTTTCTAACATATTTATTATGTAAATCTAGTTGTAAAATCATTTGTTACTATCCGGTGTAAACAGCCCGCAAGCGCATAGTGATTTTTACGTGTTTTTCAAAATACTGTTCGAATATACATATATATGTGTTATAAAAATTCACGTGCTTTACTCCCGGCAACGGATGCGCAACTGCGCGCTCTCTGGTGATGGTTTTCTCTCTCGGCTCTGTCCGGGCTAAGCTCTGCTCCTGTGTGACGGCCTCGAGCACCACGTAATGGCTATTAAATTAAATGCCGTGCCCGAAGCGAGCCCATGCACCGAGCACTTTTCTGTGCCGATCGCTACACCCGCGCCTTCTCTCTATATCCGGCAATCACCTTTTTTTTAGCCAACGTTAACCCGCTTTTGTAACGGCTCATCTTTCCAGCTCGCTTTGTCCTCCAATGTCAGTTTTTTTCTATATTTCGAAACGAACGAGTGAACTGTGATACGCGGAGTTGATGCAAATAGCCACAGGTGGCGCGCGGCCGTGTGAGTGCTACCGCGGGCAGCGCTCGCTTTTTTTGGGTTTCTTTCAAACTATACTTCGATTTTCTTTTGCGATTTTCTTTTTTTATTATCCGAAGTTTCGTGTAATCGAAGTCGTAAATTTTATTTTACTATATTCGTGGGATTTGAGTACTACAAATAATGAGTAATTCTTCACGTACTACTGTGTAGCATTTCATTGTGTCGCGTAAACGTCAAACGATTTTGTCACGCTTGACGGCCGCGAAAATAGAAATTTAACAGGCGCGATTCTCTCGGCCTTATTTAACCGGAAAACGTAGCGCGTAACGTTGGCAAATAATTAATGAAAGAAGGGAAAAAAATGCTTTACAGTACTTTGCGATGACGTAGCTAAGCCTTCCACAGCTCTCATCCCAGCAATATATCTTAGAGCATGTTTGTACTTTTTTTTTCTTCTTTTTTTCACGTTTGTATACCGTCCTCAAACATCGCTCATGTGTTATACATCGCGTGGCACGGTGCGAAACTCTTCCTTTATCGCAATTCAAGAGAAGCTGAGTGGTCTCTTTGTCCCGTAACAAATAGCTGGCAAATGCTATTACAACATTTTCTCTCGCGTAAACACACGTATGCGGTAGGCACGTGTATGGGAATTTCAGCTCCAAATTAACGTACTTGAAAATTCAATATTTTCATTAAACGCTACTGACTTTTTTGTCCTTTTATATTTCTAGGGAAACAATTTAACCTTCAAATTTTATTTTTCGTAACAAAATTATTTATAATTTATTTGAATAATCTCATTTCCACAGTAAATTAAATTTGTCATTCATTCACGATCGAGGCAGAGTTCGGTGACAGTTCGAATAGGAATTATTCAAATGAATTATTCTCCCACGAATTCACGTGAGCAAAGTAGAAAATTTATTTCATCACTCTTCCGAAATACACGTCATATTGGAACCCGTTGGAGAATACATTTTTCCTAATTTCAAATTTTTCATGCAATCAAACATCGCCCTGGGTGCTCTGGGCAGTTTCCCTCTTGCCCTCTCTCTCTCTCTCTCTCTCTCTTTGTCTCTCTTTCTCTATATATGAGAATAGGCACTTAAGGCGTGGATTAATTGAGTGAATAAATGAATAATAAAATGTGTAATAATTCAAATTGAATGATTGTATGAAAGTTTACAATTAGAATTTTTCCCATTCCCATATTCTGTGTTTCTGTGTTGGTTAAAGGACGGATTTTATACGAGAGACAATTGTTTCAATGGCAGAAACAGTTGCGAAATTTGGGGGTGAAAAAAATGAAATTATACCGTAATTAATATTTGATAAATGTTTTGATTAAAAATATTCAACATTGAGACGTGCAAAGAAAAAAAATAATTTATCTGTCGAACAGTTCGCGCACAACGGCGAATCTGACTTTGCTGGACGAGTTCGTGGGACCGATTGACCGGAGCTCATTTCAAGCTCGTATCTGCACCAAGATTCTTCCCTTTCTCTATTTCCTTTGTTTTGATTTTTAACTTTTTTTTATCTATTTTCACAGCTCCGTTTCACTTTCTCGCCCACACACTCGGTTCGACATTTGTAAATCGCTCGTCCGCCAGACAAACTTTATTACACGTCACGCACTTTAAGATTCGAGCATGCGAAAAACATTTGGTAAAGAATTTGGGAGTTTCGCGGTGAGAGATGTTTCTTGGACGATCACCTATACGCGACTCGATGAACATTCTTTGGACTACCGTCACGGTCTCTCTCTCTCTCTCGCTCTTTCTCACTTCTTTCTCTTTCTTGGGTCCCCTCCTCACTCGGATTTTTCGCCGGCTATGCTTTTTTTTCTTCCCAACTATATGAATTTTTCTCATGGGTTTTCCCACGTATCGAACGATGTTTTTATAAATATTATTCTTCTACATTGAAAATATATTTTCTTCTTATTCAAAGCGACTTTTTTACTGAATTTTTTTTGCCAATATTTTCCTCGCTTCTCAAATCAATTGTTTTTCAATCTTCACAGATATTGCCTTTCTCATGTAAATTGATGTTTATCTGTGATTTTTTTTTCTATTTCTGTTTTTTCTTCGTTTTCCAATTATTTTCGTTCCTTTTTTTCTCGTTTTGTTTTTCTTCAACGTAACGTCGAATCGATGAAAATCTTTTGTCTTGTTTTTGATATTTGTGTTTCGTTCAATTATTGTAATTTTGTAACTGTCACAATTTGTTAAACTCGAATTGTTTTTTCTCGTTTCGTTCAGTTTCTATTCTCGTTATTTTTCGATACCAATTATTTCGTGCTTCTTTTTTTGTTCAGAACTGAATTTTATCCTCGTTTTTCGTGCGTTATCGAGACATTTTTTTAATCGATTGGAATTTTTATGCACGTGACGTCAGTGACACGAATTACTCGAAACAACAATGTCAGTTAACAGAAAAAAGAAGAAAAAAAGGAAATAACAAATGACACGACATATCGTGCTCTCGAAGAGACCGTGAAGACGGTGAATGAGTGACTGCTCCCGCGAATCACTGACTGACTTACTGGGCTCTTTTCTATGCCTCATGCGACGATGATCATTACTTAAGAAACTTGCTCGGGATATTTGCCGTCCCCACGTACTTGAGTATCCGACACACGTGTCGAACCGGCTCACCAAGCTTCGGTAATATTTTCTCTCTTTAAAAAACGTT
>JABSMR010017182.1:0-10277 GCA_018902295.1 Dusona sp. PSUC_FEM 10030013
ATACTACGAAAAAGAAAATTATTCGATTATTCGTTCAACAATTTGTTAATAATTTTATGATAATTTGACCGAATTTATACCAGATTTTTTACAATCCGCTAAGTACTGAAATTTTTGCATCCAAGTTTTCTGGACGCAATTGACTCGGAAGGATAATGAACAAATGGAATTTTTTGTGTTGGTTACAGCTCGACCGAATTTTTTACGTGATGACGGAAGAAGCGGACAAAGACGCTGTTACGTTAGAAAGTCTGTTGACAGCTTTATCGAGACACATCCAAGTCGCAGAATGTGCCCTGCGTGGATCCGTGACACCCGAAGGTGACATCTTTATTGTCACACAGCCAATACCGAAAAAACCATCGGCTCTTCAGCTCCGAGCTTGTGTAGCCGAAATGGAAAAAATCGTTACCAGAATCGTGGAAAGAAGTCCAAGAATAGTCGCCGAAGTACCTTTGGCGTCATTAACAAGAGCCGAAATAGCACATGCACATGTTTCCGGTACAACTGCAAAAAGCATCAGTTTTACCCTCCAGTGCATCACACTTTTCATCGTTTATGCTATAGTCACTTGATTCTGGTACTTCTATGAAAACCATGAAAATAAGACGACCTGAAACTTTGCCAAAACAGCGAATTATTAAAAAGAAGCCAAAGTTGATGGTGGAAAGTTGATGAAAATTAGATTCTCCAGTTCTACTCTGTAACTCGATGGTATATTCATCGCAATGATTCTTATAGGACAGTGCGCTAACCGGTGGCCAATGAAGGCACTTATTGTACAGTTTCAAAGCGTACATATCCGGTGTTGCCTTCAGAGATGAAGTTTGCATCGTTTTATTGACGGGAAACTATGTTTTTTATATTGACAAAATCCTGATGTAAATATAAGCAACGATTCTTATTTTTCTTTTTTTTTTACGTTTTTTACAAGAAACCATAAAATATAAATTGGCCAAAAATGTTCGAAAAAAAATGAGAAAATTGAAACACAATCGAAAGTTTCCAGCGATGCAAGCTTCGTGAGAAAAAAAAGTACAATTGGTCCCTCGTGCGATAAGATACAGTAGAGGACAAGTTTGAGTTATGCGACCAATCGCCTAAAGAGTTACAGAGTTAGACCAGAAAATATAAGGGACTGAATATTGTTCCGTTGAATAAGATCGATTTGAATCGATGACAACGCGCACGACCAAAATCACTACGTGTTCATATTACCGAAGCGCGCCACACGCTCAAGACTGTGATTACCCTAGTACATATGTTAAGCCAATCACACCAAAGATAGGACAAAATGGAGAGAAGTGAGAGCGAAGTAGAATTAGGTCTAATAAGAAAATACGATTATAATCGCTCTCTGTAAATTGTAAATAATTAATTAAATAAGGACTCAATTACAAATATTGATTAATATTATCCTCGAAACACTTGAAAAATGATTTTTTATTCATTCCGTGCAAAATTCCTTCCCACTTGCATTTTTATTGTTGTAATTTTGAAACGAATATTTTTCCAAACGATTCGATCGAGTCGAATTAAATCCACGGTAGCCTCTGCGGTATCGTATCAAAAATAAACAACGTATCGAGATACTTTTTGATATCTTGCATATAATATTCAAGTGCGTCGAAAATTCGACTTTTTCCACAGGATTTTACGACGGAGATGAAATTGCCTCGAATCTCCTCTCGACGGCCGTGAACCTGTTCCTCCGCACTAAAGCAGTTTTAGGCAAAATATAATGAATTTTGTTGAAAGGTATCGTTGAGAATAAAAAAACACGTTTGGCATCGTGCAAACTGTTTTTTTTGTCATTTGTGTAATAAAAACGCGGTATAGTGTGGTCCACATTTCGATAACCGAAACAACAGCGAGCAAAAAAAAAATCGGACGATTATAAAATAGAAGAATTCTTAATACATAAAAAGAAGAGTGTCATTTCGTTTCTTGGCTTTCTATTATGCAGATGATTTACAAAACTTTGTAACGCGCACGGGAACCAGCGTGTGTACCCGACGCCTGTAATTTGATCAGTTCTTCTTTTATGAGCCTCGAGACTTCAGCCTTCGCTTTACTGACTGCCAATTCGCTAGTCGACTCAATAGCAAGATACAATTTTCTCTCGCCTTCCGGCGGCGTTTTACCCGTTGCGATATAAGTTCCCCTAACGGTCAATCCAGCCTCTGAATATTCCGAGATCTGAGCGAGCGCTTCTTTGCTCGTTACTCGCCATCTTGCCTGTTGCGGGAAATCGTTTATTTCCAATTCTTCCTCGTACTTCCGGAACGTTTGCTCGCCCGCCTCACCCTCACCCTCCACTAGATCTTCCTCTCTCGGCTGATAATTCAGTTTTGTATTCAACTTCGCCGCCAATTGTTCAGCCACCGTTTTAGCCTGCAAATCAATAAAATATTGTTTAACCAATTATTCTTAGTTCTCAATCATTTTCTTTGCTTCCTAAGATTGGGAGCGACGAATTAATAATGTCAACGCTGTTTTTCATGGAAAAAACTCATGGTTGTGGGTTCGTGGATTTAGCTGCTACATCGTCACATTTTGTCGTTTAGTTTTATGAAATAAGTTATTTAAGCATGTTAAATCTTGCAATCTGGTCCAATAATGTGCAATATGGTTATCAAAAATAAGCAATCTCTAACTTCAAGTAAAAAGTTGGATAAACTGGCAAATCCTCAATTGTTGAGCAATGTTAAATGGAATTCAAGCTTGAGAGCAAATAAAAAAACGATTATTTCGTTTTAGTTTAGGCTTCGGCAAAGCATACATTTTTAATCCGTTCCCCCCTGGAGCGAAGGAAGCAAAAAAACATTGTAAAATTCGATTAGCAGCAATGAGTACCGAATGAGGGAATTCCATTGGCAGCTTTTCAAACTTTGACGAGAATAATGATGAGGCTATTACCGTAATAAGGTTAGTAGGGCCGGCGCCCTTGAGAATAGCCTCGGCAGCCTGTTGGGTAGCGCCTTTAGCCTCGGCGCCTAAATTTTTCGCAATATTTATTTTGGATGCCAATCTACGAGCCAATTCGAGTTTATCGGTCGCACTAGCAACCGGTTGACCGGGAACGGCAGTAGCAGCGGTGGCAGCGGTACTTAAGTTCCCGGTCGCCGAAGGTCTCGCGATTTCACGGACGGTTCTTTTAGGGGCGAGCATGCTTTCGATCTGTTGATCGATATCGTTCTCGATGTCCTCGTCGTCGGAGTCTTGAAGGCCAAGAGCGGCTTTTTGGAATTTCTTTTTCTCGTTCGCAAGCGCAGCTTCGGATTCGTCGAATTTAAAACCTTTCCCTGAAAATCCACCGCCCGTGTGTACTTTTTTGCCGTCAGCTGCCTGGCGAGCTTTGTAACCTTCCCAAAGTTGTCTCAGAGGCTCGGGCACTACAACACCGGCCAACTCGTGAGCTCGAAGTATATCGCCGGAGTAACGTTCTTGCTCGGGCGTTATAAAAGTATACGCGTATCCTTTGTTACCAGCGCGCCCAGTTCTGCCACAGCGATGTACGTAATCCTCGTAATGATTGGGACAATCGTAATTGACGACGAGAACGAGTTGCTTGACATCGAGGCCTCTCGCTGCGACCGACGTAGCAACGAGAATTTTCGTTCGACCAGCTTTGAAATCGATCATGGTAGAATCCCGATCGCACTGATCAATCCCACCGTGCAAAGACATGCACGAGTACGAAGCTTTCATCAGATCCTTCAAAAGTGTATCGGCATTCTCCTGTTTGTCAACGAATATTATCGTCGATCCTTTGTCCTGATAGTGACCGAGAATTTCCAACAATTTGTAAAACTTTTGATCATCCTCGAGCACAACGACGTGCTGCTCTACCTCTTTGCAAACTACCGAACGGCCACCGACTTGAACTTCCACCGGTCTAGTGAGAATCCTCCGCGCGAGCGCTTCCATTTGACGTGGAAAAGTCGCACTGAACAGTACGGTCTGACGATCCGGACGCACGTTTTCCATTATTCTCATCACCTGAGGCTCGAACCCCATGTCAAACATGCGATCGGCTTCGTCCAGAACTACGTAAGTTACTCGACGAAGATTCGTCACTCTCCCGCTATTCGCTGCCAGCATGTCGATCATTCTTCCCGGTGTGCATACTATTATTTCAGCGCCACGTTTCAATTCGGCTATTTGCTCGGATATACCGGTACCACCGTAAACGCAAACGTGCGACAATCCCAATGATTTTGTAAATTTCTTCGAATCCCTACCGATCTGCATACAAAGCTCACGCGTTGGCGTCATTATCAACGCTATTGGACCGTCTCCGTCAACCAGCGGAGTCTGGTCGAGTATGTGACGGAACATTGGTAACAAAAATGCTAATGTTTTGCCACTTCCGGTTTTTGCTATACCGATCAAATCCCTACCGGACATTATCGCCGGTATCGCCTGACACTGTATCGGTGTTGGCTTTTCGTAACCCAATTTCTTCAACACTTCGAGCTCTTTCTTCGTTACTCCACATTGAGCCCAAGATTTTATCGGTTTTGGACATCCTTTGCCCTTCACTCTGATCCCCTCGAGCTCCTCTTTGTATAGGTCAACTTCTTCTGGCGTCATACGAGCTACAATATTGAATAACATGTCATTCAAGTTTTTCAGTGTTTGGCAAACCTTTGAAAGTTATTACGAAATCGTCTTTACTTATTTATTATCTTGCAAACATTAATTTCCTTAATATTCTCACCTATTTCCGGCACTTCAACGTAAAACGATTTTCTAAACGGTTGATATTCCGTCGTGGCATGATCGACTTTGGCCAATTCACGTTTTTGTTTATTCGCTATACCAGCCGCCGTTTCGTGAAGATTTTCACCTTCTTCCTCACTCGAATACTCGAGGCCATCTTGATTCTGTTCTATCAATTCACCCTTTTGTTTTTGTACCTTCTTTTTCGCAACGCCGGTAACGATAGTCACACCACCCGTTTGACTTCCGCTACCAATCGCTGTGCCGTTGTTCGTCGACTTTGTACCTTTGTTGTCGACCTTGTTTACCTTTCGTACTTCTTCCTGTACCTGTTTTTACCAAGAGCATGAACGGTTATTTTTTTATCAGAATCGATCGAGCAATTGAATTTCCAGAAAAGGAATTTTGGTTTTTTTTTTAACGCTTTGGCAAGACAATCAAATATGAATGAAAAATCTGAGGCGGAAGTCGTTAATTTGACACGAATGATTTTTGAAATTACCTCAGCCATAAAAGCGTCCAAAGGGTCAACTTCGTCCTCAGCTTCGACGATTTTAACTTCTTCGACATCGTCCTTAACATCCTCGACTTCGTCTTTGACCGCACTCTCCTCTTCTTTGATTTCTTTGACAACTCCTACCGTTGGTATGACTGGGGTTTCCTCGTCACTGTCATCCTCCAACGACCATTTTTTCATGGGCAATTGTAAATTCGCTAGAATCGAAGCTTTCCCATCTTTTTTCGTCGCTTCCAGCTCTTTCTTCTTTCTTTCAGCTCGCCATCTCTCGATCCTCTCCCTACGCTTTTGCGTCTCAAGCTCGAGTCTTTTCTGCTCCGCTTCTTTGTCCAATTTCGTATGATCGAATGGCAACTCTTCATCACCCTTTTCTTTGTTTTCTTTGCGCTCTCGGGATCTCGATCTGTTTGCTCTTTCCTTGGTAGACCGTGAGGATTTCGAGCCGGGTACCCGCTTTTCTTTGCTATCACCTCTGAAAATTATTTATTATATGTGTTTACAGAAGTTATTATAATCGAAATAACAGTTTCATGATCCCACCCCATCACTTTTATTCCAATCGCACCCTTATTCCCTAATTTTTGTATCTTCTTGCAAGATCCCTCAAGAGTTTTTCCCACAGCCGCTTCTTCCTAGTGCTCCTAAAATCTGATGCATGCCCAAATGGTCACCCATTCAACTACTGGCCTCACTCAAAGCTGCTTAACCGAACACATTGGAATGTACCAAAATTCTTCTTTTTTCAATCCTAAAAATTCTTTGCAGTCCAAGGCCACAAAATTTGGCCAACTTTTTTTTGGCATCCAAATACTAAATTTCTGACTACAAAAATTCAGAGGATTCTTGGAAAATAAAAAATGGATAAAAAAAAAGTGTTTTTTGTTGCATTCCAATGACGCAAACTTCGGTGCCACGCACATTATGCTCTCTAGGAAAAAAAGATTTTATTTCCATTTTCAAAAACAAAAGCATTAATGCTCAACTCAGAACACTCCTGTTCCATGTTCGCTACTAGTTGAACACTGATCAACTAGTAGCATTTCCCGGCTCTGCTTACCAGTAGACGGGAAATCATATTTACATAAACAAATTAAGAATAATTGACGACTTTTATTATAATATTGTAGCACGTGATTAAAGTCTCAAACCTTTTTCTCTCTCTTTCGGCATGTCTTTCAGTTCGTTCTCTTCTCTCGGGACGCTCTCTTTCTCTTGATCTACTCCTTCGTTCCCTATGGCGGGGTTTTTCCCTCTCACGTTCACGTTCTCTGCTACGAGAACGTCTGCGTTTTTTTTCGGGTGTTCCCGAACGAGATCGAGATCGTGATCTCGATCTCCTTCTGTGATGTCTCTCCCTGATAAAAAGGTTGAATAAAAAAATAAATGGAAACGTGCCATCATGAACGATATAATTGAACGATAAAATGAATGGAGAATGAAAAACAGACCGTTCGCGACAGTTTTTTATCGCATTACCTTTGGAAAACATAACCTACAAATTTGAGTAAACAAACATTCACTTACTTCTCACCGCTTCGAACCATTTCTTCAAAATATCGTCACTGAGATTTGTTGTGTATGTTTTCTTTGGACAGTCATTAGACTTGAGAGTAATACCGCGTTTATACCGAGTAAATGATTTTTATTACACTCTAAGATTAATGTTACTGGCGGTAACCGATATTTTGGAGCAACGTATCATCGAGTAACCAAGAAAAGCCGGAGCAGCAATCGAGGAACTGTAACAAAACGTTTTCTGACGTCTTGACAATTTTTTTGCACATGTGGCTTTTTTACGCTTTCGACGCTGGAAGTCGTAAGGTTTCAACTACGAGATGGCGACACGTGTATGTGCCAAAAAAAATGTTATAATCCAGGGATGAGAATATTTATTAACCATTTTTTTATTGTTTTACGTTTAGAAGTATAGAAAAAAACGTAAAATATGATTTTCAGGGTCGCATTATTGTAATCTAGGGTATTCCGAATGACTCATACGATAACACGATGGAAATGATACGCAAAACGATTTTCAGCACTGCTGGCTTATGCCTAACCAATGAGCGTTTACTACTTCAGAATCCGAAAAATTATTACATTCTAGGAAAACGCGGTTCGCTCTCCATCCAAATTCAGTATCTTTCTTCAATTCCATTTTGTTGTTGGAGTTGTATGAAAGGCGTTAAATAACATGAAAATCAAATCTAGACAGTTCGTAATCGTGACGGTGATTATGAGACAAACATCGATGCATTGTAAAAAATTGCTGGGATTTTGATTTGTTTTTTTTTTTTTTCGTCTCGCCATGTAATCGACTGTGCTATGCAACGATAATTGTAATAATAAACAGGTATAATTATAGGTTGTTTGAAAAAAGGTGAAATTTTCGAACTAATAGTTGACTAAAGTTACCTCGAACAACGATTAACCTCTCTTTCACTCTGTTACGTTTTAACATCGTGTTTGCGAATTATACCAAGTTTATTTACATTTCTTACGTAAATATAATATTTGAGAAATGTTTCACGAGAAAATTATAAAGAAAATCCCGGGTGACCCTGTGGCACGTTCAAAAAAAGAGAGCCAGGGCTACATAGACAATTTGGAGAATAAACGAAAATTCGAACTTTTGGATCTCTTGGAAAGGCAAAATAAACTACTCGCGAATAAGTATGTAAAAAAAAACGCAGCCAAAATTCCTTTTCCATTGTGAACATTATTACTAATGAGGAAATACTTTTACAGACGATTTATTGCAAAACTGCCGGACAAGGGTGAAAAAATAATAAAATTCAGAGAGAATGTTCTCAAAGAAATTGAACATCGCAATGAAGTTGATTGCGCTGCCAAACTATTGTCGAGACTGAATATAGCGTCCGAGGGTAAAGTTGCTATGAATGCTTTGGAGTGGACAGGAAAGTATGACGAGGACGCTTCCATCAAAAAAGTTGTTGAGCTTGATAGCGACGACGAAACAGATCCTCTAAAAATTCTTGCTCAGGTATTTATTTTGTACGATAGCAAAATAGATTGTTCATGTCCGATTTTAACACAATTTTACTGATTTAATGAAACGAAAAAAAATGTAGATTTCTTGCACGAAGAAATGATTCTTGTTTTTTTTTATTCTTAGCCCACAGGCACGGGTGTCCATGCAAAGAAAATCATAACTATTCAAACTGAAGAAACTTTGATAAAGCCGGACGATATAGAAGAAATTGAGTCCTTTAAAAGAGAAAATCCACCGGAAACTGAGCACATAAAGTACATTGTAGACATTGTTGAAAATCCGAAAAATGATAATCACCGCGAATCGTTCAAACCTTATAAAACGACAAAAAGCAACGTTCATGATCCGATGAAAGAAAAAATGAGGAAAAAGGACAAACACTGGGAAATAACAGCGGCTACACCACCCTTGACGGTTCATGGTGCAGTGAAATCCTTGAGTTTGCAAGAATCTCTGAAACTTCAGACTGAACAAGCTGTGAAATTACAGGTGATTCAAATTTCAACTTAAAGTTCATATTTTATTACTTATCATTTTATTAATTACTATTTTCGAAGAAAAAAATCGTGTTTTATTGTGTGTAATATTGTAGGAAATCCAAGCAAAACATGCTATTGAAAGATTAACCCAGCAAATGGGATCCAATTGCATTGGAAACATACCTATGGATGTTGGAAGTTATCGAACTCAAGACAAGGACTCGGACTCGTCGAGTTCTGACGGAGAAGAAGAGCACCAAGAGGTACACGATGAAGAGGACAACGATAAGGCTGGCACTGTCGTATTCACCATCGACAGTATAACGGAATAACGATTTCGATATATACGAATTTTCTGATTGAAAACAAATATTTAAATGTAACAGTGTCTTGTAAATAGAATAACGTAATAAAAAATTATTTTCATCGAAATATCAATATTATTTTTAAAACAACAATTTTACAAAAACCACCTTTCGAATAATACAAAAATCAAGCCACACTTGACCAAGACGAAAGTCACTAGAAAAAATGATCTTTATCGAAACTATGAAAAGGTTGAACCCGGTGTTCACACTTGAGTCGTACAGATCGAAATGAACATTATATTTTTCTAAAAAAGTCAAAATGCTTTTGAAAGCAGCTGCCCAGCCAAAGCTGGGCTTTTTAAGCTGAAAAATCGTTGCAAGTTTTGAGTCAACTCGTATTAAAGTCGAATCCTTCATTTTTTGGAGTATTGCTAGAAAAAAAGTTTTGCAAATCTATGGAAGGATATAACTGAATTTTTCTTAACAAGAAAAAGAAAACAAAATGAGTAATGTTTACAAGGCTTTATTATCCTCATAATACACATGTTTAATTATATCCAAAACTGTTGATAATCTGAGTGTACGGCGCAGTTGCTTTGGAAACTTTGTCACCTGCTTGCTTGGTAATTTTCTGAAATGAAAAAACGATCAAGGTATTTAATATTTTGCGTAATCGAGAACAAAATAGAAGAAAAGAAAAAAATTGTTTAATTTCTTGAAATTCCTCAACAAATATTGTCAGCATGCCAGAAATAATTCTGATCAGTCGCAAATTACCATAAACATCATCGGAAAATGTAGACGAATGAAAATTAAAAACAATTCTTTGGAAATGTCGTAAAAAAAAAGATTTACCTTAAGTTTATCTCTCTTTTGTACATCGAGGATAGACTTGACGCGCCTCTTGTTCTCCAATGTACGAACCACAGACTTGTACTTCCAACCGACTTCGTGGGACAGACGACCGACGTGACAGTACTGAAAACGAATAATTATTCCATTAGCAAATTATTCGCCAGCCTCGAGCTTACCGATTACAGTTTTGCTAATTTATACTCAGCTAAAAATGTCATCAATCGTGAATATACATTCACGTTCTCAGTCGCAAATTACCATAACCATCATTGTAATTATATGCGGAGGAAAAAATATGATCTAGATTCTTGATTTTATTTTTTTAAGTTGTCATCCCACGTTTTCAGAAATGAGGGTGAAAACAATAATTTTCGAATACGTTT
>JABSMR010017183.1:0-17964 GCA_018902295.1 Dusona sp. PSUC_FEM 10030013
TCTTGTACAGTAATTGGGGCAAATTTTAATGTTTTCATCATTTTCAATGAAATTTCAACGAAAAATTACTATGTTTTTGCTAAAAACTACGAGAGGGTCGACATGGTACCAGGAAACTATAATGCCAAAATGAATTTTGATATTACTTTGTCTCCGTGTATTAGAAAATTCTCTATCAATACTTTTTCGTGAAACTTTACTTGTTTCGGTTCGAACAAATATTTCAACATCGTTCATTTACAGTTTTTAATAGTTTTTCCTTTTTACTATAAATTATTCCAACAGAGAAACTCGGCTATGCTCTCGTAATGGATCTTTCGAGTTTATCGATTAATGGACTTCGCGAAGGTATACTGAAGGTCGCTTCAAACCGAGAAAACACGTATAGGGATGCAGCGAGACGCAGAAGTAGTTTGCTAAAGGACCAACCGATGGGTCCAAGGGAATTGGCTGTGTGGTGGGTCGAGCACGTTGCACAATATCGCGGTGCCGAGCATCTGAAAAATTCAGCAAGGTACGAGCTGCCGTTTGTTTAACATTGCTCTTGTTAGAAAAGCACTTCGTTTCAAATTTGCTTAAAAAT
The DNA here is from genome assembly GCA_018902295.1 of Dusona sp. PSUC_FEM 10030013. Classification (NCBI taxonomy): domain Eukaryota; kingdom Metazoa; phylum Arthropoda; class Insecta; order Hymenoptera; family Ichneumonidae; genus Dusona; species Dusona sp. PSUC_FEM 10030013. Next base: position 584 of record JABSMR010017183.1, read on the forward strand.
ACCGTATCGACACTCTTGACTTTTTTCCCTTCGTAAAATAATCTTGGTATATTGTAAAGTCAGCGAAAAATCTGTGCTCTGACATTATTATTAGATGCTCCACAAAACACGAGAAAAATCGACGATCGATAAAACAAACGGAATTTTAATGCACGCTCGACTACAAAGAGAATACCTGTTACTCGTTGGAGTTTCAACTCGAAGTAGAAACTTGGCTACAGCTGATTCAGTGAAGTCATGCATCGTTGTGCAAAATGCTAAGAAGAAATTGTTTTTTTTTTTTTTTATACAGGGGGCTTGTCGAGATCTTTTAATCATGTGACCACAAGTTCATTACTTACTTTTCTCAAACCTCGCACTGTTATTAGAAAAAAAACGAGAAATTCATTTTTTAGTCATTTTTTCGTCATTAACCTGGCACTTAAATAATCTGATTTTTTAAAGGATTTTTGTGAAAATTCATTCTTTATTATAAATTTGAAAACTTCATTACCCATGTAGAGAAAATTTAAAAAAAAGTCCATTCTCCTCGACTTTAAAGATTCCTTTTTAATACTTGGCGTCAAGACTATGCCGCGTCCCTTAATACAATTAAATTAAATTATTCTTTCGATCAATAATTGCTCCAGCTGTCTACTTCTTACGATTTGATTATTTCTTTGATCGAAACGTTAATTATATTTATTGTATTTTTGGGCATCAGGCTATTATTATTGAAATTATTGTCAATGAGTTCTCGTAAATTCAGAAAGACCGTTTGCCGAGCGCCGACGATATATTTTCAAGTGAAAATGAATGAAGCAAAAAAACGTTGAATTTTTTCTTTTAACAGGCACATGGGCGTACTTCGTTACTATTCAATAGACGTAGCGGCTTTCTACGTTTTCGTAATAACGGCGCTTCTCTTTTTGTTCGGCAAGCGACCGATGCGATTTACGATGACGAGGTGCATTATGGAAAGGAAAAAAAAGTTTGACTGACGCCGCGGCATCGCCCGTGCGGTTATCGAGATCATCGAGACATTAGAAAGAAAGCGTGACGAAATTGTCTCACGGTGTTTACCAAATTACGATCGGTTTTTATTTATTACCAATTTTAGGAATTATTTACAGTGTTGTTGTAACTATTACTATCCAGAGCGGCACATGTACTACAAGTACATGTGTCATGTAAAATATTTTGTTAATAAATGAATTATTATATATTTCAATATTTGATTTTTTGTACGGTTTCAAAATCTCACGAATAATGTTACTTCACGAAATTCACAAAGACAAGTTATTTTCATGAAAGTGTCGTTAATATGAAATCCCGATCATAAATATTTCATCAATGAAATTTCGTTATCAAAAAAATTCAAACGACACATCCGTAAACTAATAAACATGGAAATAAATATTTGCACCGAGAATAAAAAGTTATTGGATCAACGAAATGTCTCATTACGGGGTGCCAACGAAATATATTATCATCATAAAATTATTAACTATTAATCAAATACACAAACCATCAAACTTCGTCATTATTCATCATTCATTCACCATTCATTCATCATTCATGCATCATCCATTCACCATTCATTCATCATTCATTCATCATTCATGCATCATCCATTCACCATTCATTCATCATTCATTCATCATTCATGCATTATCCATTCACCATTCATTCATCATTCATGCATCATCCATTCACCATTCATTCATTTATTGTAATTGTAATTTTCTGTATCAATTACTCTACCCGGGAACAGTTTGTTCCAAGCAATAAAATTCTTCCAATCTCATCAATCGATATTGAATAATTTATTTCCTCAGTGCATATAATAAATGTGGAAGTTATAAACTGAGAAAAGAGTTTATTGAGTTTACAAACTTCGTAAAACAGGTCGAATGTTATCTTTCGTTCATTGAAAAACCGTTTAGTTGTACGAATTATTTATTTGATTATACTGAGTAAAGATATGTATTAAATAGAACTAAATAAATTTTGTGGTCTTGGGTTTGGTTGAATCAATGCAATATATATTTCATCTAATAAAATTGGTATAACCGAATATTACATTCGACGTATTTCACGAAGCCATTTAGTTGACGCTAATATTACGCGAATATGACGATTTTAATCCCTCTTATCGAAACAGCGACTCTCCAAACGTATTATTTCCAAAACTAATAAAAATCAAATGACTGAAAATATTGAATCGACCTTTGAACTTCTTGTACAAATAAAACCGAATATTTAGTGAGAAAATGTTTTGTCTGGTTCGAAATACTTCGTTATAAATATTACGTCCTCGGTAAGATAGTCGTGACAGGATAAAAGGGTGAGGTGGAAAAATAATTTGGTAATTTTATCAGATTTCGTATTTAAACTTCGTAAATTCTCGAATCTGTACCGAAAACACATATATTTTTCAATCAAATTTCATGGATACTTACAGAAATTCAAGTCACCATCGAAGATTGAATTTGAGAACTTTCGCAAATTTTTCGATCAAGTTTTACGTCACGATTTTCGGTACATCGATTATTTATGCGAATTCGTTAGAGAGTGGGAACATTTTCGTCGAACTCTTTGGTCCCGTTATCTCGACAAGGCTGTTGACGCACGCAGATTGTCGCCCAAATTGGATCACTGTTGCAAACCATGGTCCATTCGATATGTACACGACGTTGGCATCGCCATGGTCTGAATCGGACACATATGTGCTTGTTTTTATTCATATATATCAATATACAAATGTACCTATGTATGCGAGGGCAGGTATATGAACGAAGTCGATGGCCCACATTCGAAACTCGTTTTTTCCTCTCTTGTTAACGACCAGTTTCCCTCGTGATCATTGCAAATTCCCTGTTCGATTTATTAGTCACACGTAAATATATATTACTATATAAAGTGCTCATGTTCTTTTTTTTCTGCTTCTTTTTTTCGTATACATACAAATCCAACGTACAAAGTGAGAATGAAAGTGGAACGAGAATATTTCAAAGGGCGTTTGGGGCGTAAAATATTAAATTGAATAAGCTCGTTCAATTTAAAAAATTGCAAAAGAGAAAAGAGGAAAATGTTCACGTCGCTGAGCTCACCAGTTTCATAATCCATCTTTTATCCTGCGTCGTTAAATTCATTGAGACTAACGGATATTTATGTATTTCTTTTTTATATGTATATACATGTATCAAATATTCGTCCCGAATGAAAACAACGCGACAAAGAAGGCATGCAATCATTATCGCTGGTTATAAAATCCAGAACAATTAAAAAAAATTTTTTTGTTTTCGTTTATTTTTCCTGCTTGTTTTTTATATGCGAGCTATAACAGCTGGGGGCTGTCGTCTTTCCGAAAACAATTAAATGCCTCGACGTTTCTATTTCCACGATCGCCTCACAGGACCTGAAGTACTCTGTCAGCCATTTGATTCATTGAGAGATCGAAATAAATCACCGAGCCCAAACTCATGCGGTTCGTTTCCTTTGAAGGTATTTTGCATTGTGTAATATTTATTTTTCAAATATAATCAACTTCATGATTTGACCTGCCGTACGACACTTTCTTTTCCGAAATATTGTCGAACTTTTCGCCTACTTTCCAATCACAAATATTAAATAAACTTTTATTATTTTCTAATACTTCTTCGTTTGAAAATAATTTAGATAAATTATTCTTTGACATTTCGAAAGATTCTCGAATCGAATGAAATTTCGCCATGGATTTTCTAGAATTGTTTTCTTTTTACAAAGGTTCTGGAATAACGTTGAAAATCATGACAAAATATTTTTTCTTCCTACATAAATTGACGAATTAAATATAAACGAATAAAAAATAAAGTGAAACAATTTTAAAAACCGTAAAATAAATAATAAATGAATGGACATATGACGTAAACAACGAAAAATTATTCCGGAATCCGATAAGCTCTGTTGGTGAATAACGTACAGCTGATTATTTGATAGACAAATTTGGTATGATTGACGGAACAACGGAGAGCTGATACAGCAATTTTATTGCTCTCGTGCTTTTATTGCGCGTCATTTATTTGAAATTTACAATACAAATCTGAGCCTCGGAGTTCACGAACCGTGCATCGACAGAAGAATAAATCAAATTAGTCGTAAACGATCGTAACGGTGAGTTTCAGGAGTAGATTTCTCTACAATGGAGAGTAAGATAAATTTATTTCTGCTTGCATACGAATTTTTTTGATTGTACCAAATTGGGGGACCGATAATGGTGAACTTTCTGATAAGAAAAGAATCAAGGGCCCATAAAGGCTCAACTGACTAAAGGGGAAAGCCAGGACGAATATAATGATGTTGTCCCATTTTCTCGGTTCGCAGGAAAAGGTTTCATTCCAAGTGAGTTTCAGTACTTGAGGTTGCAACAAAAATTGAAGAAAAGATATTCATGTTCAAGATGCCCATGTATCTTTAAGGGGTAAAACTACTGTAGAATTTTCGAATAATCCATTTTTTTTAGCTCAAATATACTTCGAACGCTCTAGAATATGAGGCAAAAAGTTTTATAACTGAAAAAACAAATGTTCATTGAAATTTTTGGCTCCTCCCCTAGTGCGTCGGTCTGCTCAGTGCCACGTTTCAAAACTTTAAACGCCTTTTTCTCAAAACGCGATTTTCCAAAATGGCACGCAGCATAACTCCAACAATTTTCATTCTTTTCACTTGAATTTTTGACAATTTCTTAAAAATAACATTTCGAAGTGAAATACGTACGGGATTTTCGATAAGTTCATTTAAACATTTTTTATCAACAAATAATTGGCCCTTTTTTCTGTCGAAAATTGAATCTCTTCATTCAAACGCCAATAATACAAAAATGAATATTTTCAATATCCCCTACGTATTTCACTAGCTATGAGTGTCTAGATTACGTGTGTTTTTTGTTTTTTATTCCAGATCAATAATTGCACCAGTTACACCGCGTGCCGCAGAGCGCCTCGAATTCAACAAGCCTCGCGGGAATGGCTCTGGTGTCGCGATTTTTCAATATATTTCAATCATAATTCTTGTTGTACAGTTAAATATATGCCCGAATATTATTATTCTATTACCTTTCCTGTCACCCGAAAAAAATTGTCGAAAAAAGGCATTTTTTGATGGCGTTACAGTGGTTTTACCCGTTAAGAAAGAAACTATGATACGGATATTTGTGGTCCGTAGGGTTGTTGTTTTTTCTTTCATCAATTCTACGATAGAATCTACCTTTTTAATACTGTTGTCCGCGACTTTGTGACCACCTGCGCCGATATTGGCAATCGTTGATTTTTCTTTAGTAACGGTTGACGTTAATGTATGAGAATTAGGCGTATCGTTTTGTTCGCTGTGCCAAATCTGGTTATCACCCGTCATATTGTTCGGTTCATCGCTATCCGATTGATCATCAGGCGTGATAGAGAGTTGAGTCGCCGGTTTCATTGCCAATTCTGCTGTACAGTGACTAAGCAGATCGCTCAATTGCCCTCTGATCTTAGCCTGAAGATCTGGCATTGGCGATCCAGCATCCAAGTTCTACAATGTACACAATTACATGCCGTCGACATTACGAAATTTTTATTCGTTCTTCCTTATCGTCTGTATCAAAACTTTCTTCGTCGAATGAAAAGCAATAAAAGAGATGAGAAAACAAAAGAACTGCGACATGGCCATTGCAAAGAAAAAAAACTATGTGACGAGAACCAAAGGATGGAAACGATCGTCGCAATAATAAATACCTTAAACATAAATACCACATCGAACAAAAAGATAAATAACGATTTTCGAAATGGTGGTGAAGTAACGGCTAATCCTATGAACGACCAACGTAACAAAACAAAAATCAACGATTTTTACCTTTTCCCCGGAAAACGATAAATCAATGTATGAAAAACATAAATAATTCAATTTATTTTTTTCATCTACGACTAATAAACACTCACATATGTCGTATGTTGAACCGTTTTAAATTCGGACATGACGTTGTTCGTCGTTACGCCAGTGTCGAAGAGCGTAGTGCTCATGTTTATGGCGTTTGCGCCGGGATCGATTTTCTCCATTTTCGTACCGTCCGAAGCCGCGTGACACGTAAAGTGAAGAGGCTCGACCTGTGTATTACGAAATACTATTTATTAAGCACTTTTTAAATGCATACCAGGAGGGTCGGAGGAAAAGCCAATGAATCTACTTTTAGAACGATCGATTAGTTTCGAACAAAGTTTGTCTTCGTCCAAATACATACTTTAGCGTCAAAACCATCATCGCCATCAAAATCAAAATATTTCAAGAAAACAATGACAGTTTACTACTTAATTAATTTTTATTGAACTTTATTGAAAGTCATGCGTCATGAGAACTCTGAAGAAAGGCGTCCAATCGTATCAGTTGAATGGAAATTTTTATTTCTCATCATAGCACTCACGAAAATGGGACTCGAAAAAATCCCGTGAGGCATTTAAAAAATATTTTTGCCAAAAATAATCACGCGTCCATTTAACAATTAGAATCCTGCGATTGTCTGGTCGCAACGAATCGGTGTAATTTTTATTTCGTTACAAAACGATCATCAAAATTGGAAAAAAAGTGACGTTAAAAAAAGCACCGAACAAATAAAAAAGAAAAATTTGCAGATTGATTCAACGTCGAATCTGTACTTTCAAACAATTACTGGCTTTTTCAATTTTGTCGGAATGTTTGTTGATGAAGTGAGAATTTGAAAATCCCGAGTTTTCTTGCGCTCGGTTGGTGACTCAGTCGACATTTTATCGCCTTCACGCAATGAATTGTGCCAAAATCCGTTAATGCATTGAATGTTTACCTCAAGAAGACCTTTCATGCTGTGATTGGTGCAAAGAGCTTTCAATTTGCTCGGTACGATGAGTTCACCACTCGAATGAGTCGGCAGAGTTAGGAGATCCCTCAGATCTATTGTGTCTTGAGTGTACGTGTTTGTCGTAGCCGCACTGGAGGAAGTTGTGGATTGTTCTCCGGTCAATATAGTCGCGTAAGTCACAGGCATCGAACTCGATTTTGGTGGCATCGGTGGCTCTATGTCGAACAATTCCGTTTCAAAGGGCGTATTGTACAAGCCGAATCTGCAAAAAACAATTAATTGTCAACACAAATTCTTGTATTTATACCGACGTAGAAAGTTTTTCCAATCGGATTTTTGCTTCCTCAGGAAACATTGCTTTTTGAAAGAACACTTGTTCGCAACATCCCAATCCGGCGGTCAAAAATATTGCAATTAACTCGATATTTGGGCATTTATTATTTCATTTTTCACTTTTGACGATTCGAATACTTAATTAATCAATCTTTTGATTCTTATGATGAATTTTGAGGAAACTTATGAAATAAAACCAAAAAATTCAAACTTCATACATTTGAAAAAAAATTTATATTTCGCACTTTATCGAAATGGATTTGTGATGGTATTGATATTTGCATTGTTAGAACAATTAAAACAATCTTTTCATTATCTATTAAATTCTTAATGCTCAAAAATGTCAGAATTCGTTTGTGTTCATTTATTTTGTCAGTTCCAGGCAGAGCCTGAATGAGATTCCAAATAAATGCATTACTAAAAAAACAGGTCGCACTGGTTAGGAAAATATCACAATTATTTAATAACGTAAGAATTGAGAGTTTTGTTTTTCTTTACCTCGTTGCAAGCAGTAGATGATAAGGATTGACGCGATTCGACATTTCAGCCGATATTTGCTGGACTATAGTGACACATTGTTGTGCGACAGCGTGATTGCGATCCAATGGTAACAATCGAGTGATCAAAAGAGCAAGCCAACGCAATGATCCTGCCCACTGAACGCTAACGATCGAAGGCAACAGTGTTACGAGAACCGCGAGTACAGCTTCGTCGAAGGAATGAGGAGCAGAGTCATCGGTGTTATGAAGTCCTCTGCAAAACAGTATCGTTCGAAATTTTACAATGAAAAACAAACTACCATTTCAATGAATTTTTTTTTTCGATTGTAACAAAGGAATAAACTTGCCAAAAGTTTTGAAAAACTGAATTTCAGAACTTGATTAAAAACAGCAGCAATGCGAAACCTTTTTTAATTAAAATTCTAAAATTCCGATTTTTTCACGCATTGCAATCGTTAATTTTTTCGAATACTCATAATTTTTTATAGCCTCTTTGTGTGTTTGTAAGTTAGTAATCTAAAAATTGATGACTGTCCGACTTTATGGAAAATTATGATTTTTCTAAGAAAAAATTTGCAATTTTTTATGGCTCAATTTGAAGTATTTTCCTTGAAATCTTTATCGAAAAATGGTGTTTCTTTGAATACTTACTCGCTGCAAAGAACGATCAGTTTGACGCATTTGTGAGCGATACTGCGACCAGCGTGGAGAAGACAGGTGCGCAATAGTGGATTTAATCGTCCTTGGACACTGCGAACGGTGTCCAATTGCATAACCCTCGTTTCTGATGTGTTCTGACCAACCCGAAGTCTGGTTAATCTGATCGCTACTACCCATATAAGTATATCCAATGCCAATGACTGCGCCACAAGTGTTCTGTAACAAAATCAGTTAATTGTTAATTCATAGAAATTATAACTTTATATACTCATAAAATTACTTGATTCGAAGCAATTATTCACTTGGAGTTAAAATGGAGATACAAAATATCAAAAAAAATGTCTAACTAGAAATTAATTTCGATTTATAATTTGAAACAAAAAAAAAGTTGAATTTATATTTTTCTCAACTCGACTAATATCTTTTTTAATATTCCTTTTTAACTTTTCTAAGAGATATTGAATTTCAAAATGTGATTTCGTTTTTTTTTAGTTTCAATTTACTTTTCAAAATTAATTAAAAATCTGTATCAATTCGTTACATAGGTTAAGTTGAATATTTGATTTCTTTAAGGACAACATGGGCTTCAAAGAAATGACTCACTTATCAGTTCCTTGAAAACAAGCAACGTTGAGCAAATTCTCGATAAACAAAGGAGATTCGAGCATCGCGCATCTCTGCAGTCTTTCGTTCGGAATATTCGTCGGTTGAACCGATCTAACGGTTATGGAAAGTTCGTGTATCCAATCGCATCCTATGTAACATTCCAATTTTTTGTTTGCACCTGCGGCTAATCTTTCGACCGTGGCACCCGGTAATAGAGGTCCAGCCTCGTCTATCCTCAATTTCTTCGAAGTCGGAGGTTTTGTTTCCAACAAATTGATTTTTGACTTTGTACTTGCCTGTTGATTAGAATTTTCATAGTAAGAATGACAAGTCGAAGAAGGTAGGACGCTGGGCGTCCCACTTTTTTTTGTAGTTTTTTATTTATTAAACTTCTTTTTTAGCAGCAAATACCGGATTTTTCGTTTCTAAAATGTTCTTAGAAGATTTACGAAAAAAAAAAAATAAGTAGTCATTATTTGTTAATTGCAAAAATACCATTTTCAAACAAATATTCGAAATTCGTACTTTTTCATGAATTAATACATTTTCTAATAATCTATTAGGAAAATATAAATGTCAATTTTTGTACAAACTTGATACACTCTAAAGTATTTCACAGAATTTAAAAAAAAAATTTTCGACCTATTGTTTTTGTTAAAAAACAAGAATTTTGTTACCAGATTCAAACTAAAGACTTTTATTTTCCAATCCAACATTTCGGATTTTTTAATTTTGCGTTCAGATTCGAAATCAACGAGCTCCAAAAAAACTGTGTATGCAAAATTTCACGTAAGTTATGCGTAGGGAAAAATGTATTCATAAAAGGGCTAACAAGGTTAAAAACTCACTGCGTCTTTGGCTGGATCAATGAGAGCCTTGATATGAACGAGAAGCGTACGAGCTTTGGTACTGAAGAGTTTCGGGCTGGTGAGAGTGACGCAGCCGGAATGATCGGACAGATCGGTGCATCGTTGAAGATTCATAGGTCCACAGAGAATTTCAGTGTTGTGTTGACGTTGATACTCTTCGCTGATAACAGGATTTTCGCCTTTCTGTTCGCCGTCGAGGCTAAAATCGATGCGGTCGTCGACTGGAGTAAGAGGCGATTTGTGATGGCCAAGCCCGGCCATTTTTTGTTTGAGGAGAGTGACTTGGATGGTGGGAAGCTCGAAACAAGGCCAATGAAGGTTGAATCTAACATCTACATGGCCGACGCAACCGGCAGCTGTACGTGGTAGTGTAAGTTCAAAAATATGTTCGTCCCAGGTAGTTGTATCGTTTTGCAATCGCCAAGTGCGTGTATGATGTTGGTCTTCGGACTGATGAAGATGTTGAGGATGACGTCGTTGTCTTTGGGCTTGCATCATCTCGTTCCAGCAAGAAGGCACGGTAGCGCCGTACGCCGGGGAATGTCGATCGAATCTCGTAAGCTCGTAAATACTACGTAAATCGTTGTACGTAAGATTCGCCCTGTGAGCGAGTATGGGTTCTTGATAAGCGGCTGAAGAGCTCGAAGTGCCTGGAGCTTCGGTTTCGGGATTGATGCAATTAGCAGCTTCGGTGATCATGTTCACGTCATCCGCGTCGTCCTTTTCCTCGGTCAAGTCGTCCTCTTCGTTCGTACAGAAGAAATTAAGATCACCGTCGCTGGAGCAAACGCAAAGTCTCTCGAGGCTGTTGCAATAAGCGGCTGAAACGAATCTCGAGGCACGTTCACTGGGACGAGCCTCTGTGAGAGTTTTCAAACTCGCTACATCCAAAACTCTTACGACGCCGTCTTTGCAAACAATCGCAATTTGACCTTTTGGCTCTTGAGATATTTGGCCGGCTGTATCGTCGCTCGAAACAGCGATTCTGTGCTTATCCTGAAGAGGCAAAAAAACATGCTCCATGGGTGATTGATCAGCGGGTAGATCGCGTCTAACAACAGGTTCGGTTCCGAGCTTAACCACTTTACCGGTAAAGTCGAGAGGATAAACGAGTAATATCGAGTTTGTCGAGGATGGGCTTTCCTCGTTGTGCACCTCGCCGTTTATCAATTTGGTCTCGGAACTCGCGCCGTTATGATCCCAGTACATTCTCTCGAGATTCTTCGACGGAAATATCTCGCTCTCCTCGTCAACGTCCATCTGATTAACGTTCGTCGTCGGTGTTATTTCAACGTTTGTTCGATCACTTTCCGGTGTCAATGAGACGTACAAGTGTCTTCCATCTTTGGTTGTACCGACGTATGAAATACTCAACGACGAAGGAGCCTCGATGCACAAAGTTTGCAACACGACCGGATCCGTTTTCGAACTCTTTGTAATATCGAGTGTTTTCTTGTTTATACCCGAAATATCGGATGTCGAGGGAAATTGTTCGGAAGCGTTAATCGGATTAAAATTTGCGTCAAATGGACTCGGCGACATACCGAAAGAAGTCGAGTGATAGAATGTGTTTGATGAGGATGTTGGCAGGTTTGTCGTCTGGAAAATACCATCGAAATGCGTACCACCTACCATCTCACAATCAACCGTCTCGATAACTGGCACCTCGTACAAAAATTTACTCATGTACATGTCTTGATACAAACTCTCCTGACGTCCACCGTTCGAACTCGCGCTCGTACCAGTACCCGACAGTGTTTTCTTCGTTTTTCCACCTTTGCTCGTATCATCTTTACTCGGCTGTGGCGTTGGGGCTTTGTGATGAAAATCATAAAGTACTAAATAATGATTTTTAACGATATTCGATCTGTCACCGGCAACCTTCATTATATCTAAACTATCACTGGCAGCACTGTTAACACTATTCATAGCGCGAACTAGAGACGAAGATGGGGCGAGATCCGTAGTCGCTGCCCAAACGTTCTCCAGAGTTCGTAGATTCGACGAGTTGCTCGCCGTTATCGATACACCGCAAACCAAACACGGACGTATCTTCGATTCTCCTATTTCCGTCGTAATCGCCGATTGCGACGTTATCGTCGAACCCGCGCTCATTTTACTCTCATCCGTTTGCGATTTGGGCCCTCGAACTATCGACAATGCTGTCAAATTTACTGTCTGTGAACTCGGCGCCTCGTATTCCACCAATGGATCACTCTCCGTACTCAAATTCGACAGAAACACCGACGTTAAATTTCTTGCTGCGAAAAATTGTATCGACTCTTTGTTGTTTGTCTCTTGACCCCGTGAAGCCACACAGAATGAAACTTCGCCCTGTTGAATCGTTAAAAATTCCATAATTACCATTAAAAAAAACCGAACCACGAAATAGGACGTCAATAAAAAAATCTTTTTTATTTTTATTCGTGAACCATTTGTATTTTCGTTAGTTCTCCTTGAAGAAACTACGCCAATAAAAAAGTATGAAAAAACTACATTCTCTAGTTTTTTGAAAAGCCACTGCTAACAGTTTTTTTTATGCTTTTAAAATGTGAAAAATACCGAGCATTATTAACTCTGGACCCCTACAGTCTATTTTTCCGAACGTAAACCTCACAACAGGGTCGAAAACGACCCCGATTTCCTCTGTAGCACAAAATGTTTCTCGTATGCGATAATAACGTTTAATTATACACTATTCTCTTCACTTTTTGAAAACGAAAAGATAAAGTCGCATGTGGTGAATACTTAATGATAAAAACTTTAGAAAACGAAAAATAGTTTCGAAGAAATGCAAAAAAGACGTTTCTATCTAAAAGAAAATGAGGTCGTTTTAGACCCTGCGGTAGGAGTCCAGGGTTAAGTAAAGACGTAATTGCTTCTCCTGAATTTCAACTTTCTGATAAATACTGAGCTTTCCGTAAGTGAGTCCTTTTTTTGTTGCTTTTAAAAAGTTGTTTTTTCTTTTTTGGTAAAGAATTTTGCAAAGGCAAGAAGAATAAAACTTTATTTTTGGTAAATGAATTTGCGACTATTGAAAGTAACAAGCGATTTAAGGCGAGCATACCTTCAACTGATTACTAATATTCCATATGGTAACAAGGCCCTTGTGCGATGCCGTAGCAACGAGACCAGGAACGTTAGTGGTGCCGATAACATCCACGGGTTCGGTCGATTCTCGTGCCGGTGCGGTTGCCAGAGTTACGGAGAATGGTACGTTTTGGGTATATTCGCCTTTGACGAAGGGACAAGTTGGCAAATGACGTTCGTGTTCGGACCACGGTTCGTCGGTCGGTTCCCAACACACGAGGCAAACATTGCACGTAAAGCACATTGCTCTGTCGTCTGCGGTGGGATTTGGTGCGTAGTAAAATCCAGCTTGAGCCATTTGACCAGGCAAAGCCCATCTGGTTGAAGAAAAAAAAAAAAGAAGAGACGAAGAATAATTTTTCTATACTTTTGACCAAATTTTTAACAATGGGCCGATTTTTTCTTTGTAAATATTCGTAGTCACAAGTCAAATGAAGAAACTTTAAAATTGTGTATTTTTCACAACGAGTTTTACGAATGATCGTAACTCAACCTGGATGGAAATTTCTAGCAACGGAAAAACGATTTGAAATGACGAAAGTTTCATTATGGCATTTTTTGACAATGTTTTTTTTTTAAATGTGTATTCACGAGTTTAATCGGAGATGAAATAATATTTTATTATTAAAGTATACTTGTAATTCGTGTGCGGCCACGTTGCAAATGTTTCGCGTCGTGCAGCTTCGCTGAACATGAGAGCGCGATCCGCTGGTCCACCCTCGAATGTCAGGCCGCGAAGTAGGCCGTTTAATCGTTCGTTGATGGCAGACGCTATAGGCAAAGCTGGTATGTGCTTGTTTTGCTTCATCAATTCCGCAACTAAGCCTGAACAGACGAGCTTCAATGCGGCATGCGGTAATTCCAGGCATATAGTATTCCACTGAAACCGAAGCAATAATAAATGAATTAATTGTTTATATCACATGCTACAAAACTTCGTTTTCGTCTCGATAAATTGTAAATCTGAGGTATAAAAAATACAATCGTTGCATTAGACTTAAAAAAATCTTTAAATAATTTGCGATATATATGTACAGAAATGATAAATTTCTAGAAATTTCTAGAAAAATACTGCATGCAATGAAAAATTCAAGAACGTTTGAAATATTCCGTAAATCCAAGGAATTTCTTTAGACTTTTTTCAATCGTTATAAAATATTTCCGAATATTAGATAATCACATGAGTTTTTGATTATTTTAGATTAAATAATCGACAAAAAGTATGACAACATTTTTCAAACAGAACGGCCATAAGACAGGTCAAATGACTAGTCTGCAAACATTATTGAAAACACTAAAAATGACGACATTGAAGAATAAAAGCATTTTCGTGGCATTCTAACAATGGAGCTTTCAATTTAATAGTTCTTTAAATCGTCAAATGTACTTTTTCTGATGAAAAGTGGTTTCGAAATTGCGAAGGTTCAACCGGTGCTCATAGAAAAGTTATACATTTTATTTTAAGAAGTTAGAAAACTAATGAGAAAATTGTTAAGTGAATAAAAAGTGAATGGAATTTTGTCTATGTCGAATAAAAACTTCCATAACGAAAAGGCAATTTTTTCCCTTTTCCTTCACAAACCTTTTGTGCCTTTATGCCCTTTTTCTGGGTGCCCTGAGCAGCAAGAATTTTGCTTGACAATTCTTGCATGACTTCCTGGACGTGCTCGACGCCGGGTACATTGACTAATCTCAGACATTGATTGAGCAGTATTGCCTCGGACAGAAGAATTTCCAGTTTAATGATATCCTCGCCACGTGCGATAGGAGTCTGCAGGATAGTATCCAACAGAAGGACTCCGTTGTAATCGCTACGAACTCCTATCCCCCGTCCGTCCGTATATAAAACTTTATCCACTCCCTCCGCGAGATAAACGCCTTGCAATTTTCCATCTTGTTTGCCTGCGGTCACAGAAAATCATTGTCAAAACAAGGAAATAAAACATTTACTATAAAGCACGGCACAACAAAGAACAAATACGTGAAATAATAACGTATACACAACAAAGAACAAATACGTGAAATAATAACTTAATAATAAAGAAATATGGAATGATCGTGAAAACATAAGGAAACGCAATAAAAAAAAATGAGGAATAAAAATGATTTTTATGAGAAAAAAAGAAACCGGTACTTCGCGGATATGCAGGAATGTCTCATAAATTTTTTATTTTTGACCTAAATAATAATCTTTTAAACGTATCACAAAAGATTAAACAATAACGATATAATAATGAAATTGGAAAAAATAGAGAGCGAACAATGAAAAACAAGAAGCAACACAAAATAATGAAAGAAAAAAAAAATATCATGAATTTTTCAGTTTGTATAAAAAAAAGAAACTTCTAAAGCACGTTTTGTTATTAAAATACAAGATTGCATATCTTCAAATAAGACACATATTTGAAAGGGTTTACAAACTTTGAGATAAATAAAATAAAATTTGAAAAAATTTGAACATCCTACGTAATTCGACTGAAAACACATTTGGTATTTTTAATGGAAAAATTTAAGGGGACATAAGAATGGATGGACGAAGGTGCGGATAAGTGAGAAATGAGCGGATTCTATGAACTTGGTATGACACAAAGTGATAAATTATTGTATTGTTGCGTCTGGTTGATAAGGAAAAAAAAACAGTGATGCAAGACTGAGCAAAGTATTGGAGAAATAATGAAAGTCAGTTGGTAAAATGGTTGAAAATGAAAAGTAAAATGGACAATGGAAGCCTTCGTATTTTCTGATAATCGTAGAAATAACGAGTAATCGCAATATTTGTTGAAAAAAACGTGCTCATAACAAAAGAAAGGCAGTGCTGTAGCATCTAAAAAATGGTGGACGTTGTTGGAGCGAGAGTAGGGGAAAAGGCGGAAGATGGATTGCTCTTAGAAGAAAGAAGAATAAAGAGATTAATTGTGAAATTGAAGGAAAAGGTTCGATGTTGAAACAATAGATTTTTATCGGAGGGACGAGAGGACAAATCGATTTTATTTCGACGACCGAGCGTGGCTAAAAGCTCTTGCGAGGACGAAGGGGAGGGGGGTCACGCCTGACGTTTAACGTTTCGAAGATTAGCGACCTTGACAATGAAATATTACGGAAGTGAACAATCCCACGACAAAAAGTATTGTTGACAAGGTCAAATATGGCAATAATACATGATTATTTAGCGTTGTAAAAGAGATTCATTAGCAGTAAATGACTCACCGGACAAACTACTTCGCTGTAGTATAACTCCGAAGTTGACATCGAAAACGTATACTTGGCCACTACCAGTTGTGATTAGTAAAACGTTTAAATTAGGATGATAGACAATGCTCTTGCATTCGGCATTCGGCACATAGAGATAACCGTCTTCCTTTAGTAACCGCGGATCATCATCAGCCATTTTGCTTATACGATAAACGAATCTCAAAAAATTGTCTAATGCGCGAACATCACGAGAAACATGGCGTAGTCGTATCCGCCATATTTCAGTATGAACGTCAGTACTACGCGCTCTGAAGTTGTTTACGCATCGTTTTTCGCGCTTAGATCGACTTTTGGAAAAATCGACTTTTATCGACTCTCTTTAAAAATAATAATAAACACAATAACGATACCAAGAATAATACCCGGTAAACGTCGTAAGTTTACGGTAGTAGTACGGTGATAATAATAAATAATATTAAAATTAATATTCTTTACAAGACGAATAAATTTGACCGAATAATGTGATTATAAAAAAGCGTTTTAATAATTATTTGAGCAAATTTTGAAGTTTTTCAAATATTCCGCTACGTGGCAGCACCACCTGGAGCTAACCGAAGGCGCCAGTTTTAAGTGTAGCCAGAGTAGAGAACAGCGATATCTGATTCCGGGGGTTTTCGCCGCTGGCGATTGCTCGCCAGCTGGTTGTTACGGCTAACTGATATGAGGAAAATATCGGAACCTCCCACCCGGCCTCAATCGGAACTGCAAGACCACTACAGAACCGCGTGCCACGTTCCACTCCTACTCGGCCGAGATTGCAGGTTGTTATCTTGCTTGTATATTTATATTGTTTAAATATATTTTTGCAGGAAATTTTATCCTGTACAAACAGTAACAATTTTTTTTTCTTTACTCACACCGTTGAGATGATATTCGCCAAAAAGTTGAAAAAAAAACGCGTCATTCAAATTGTTTATTGCTTAAACTAACCGCAAGTTTATAAACTAAACGGATTCGCATAAGTTTCGTTAAGAACCCGAAAATTGTTGTTTTTTGTTTCATCGTCCGTCCTATTTGTTGGTACTGTTCAAGATGAATTTCGTTTCGTAAATATTAAATATTTTCAATTTCAATATATTTCAATATATAAATCTCTAGACGAAGAAAATATTGTCTGCTTGTATACACGGAGAGAAAATTTCTTCAAAAATTCCAATGCTACTATCGTGACCGGGTACTATCTCATCACTTTTGAAGACTTATACACAAAAACATAGTAATTTCTACTTTCATAAACAATCA
>JABSMR010017194.1:0-10274 GCA_018902295.1 Dusona sp. PSUC_FEM 10030013
TCTGGATTTTTTTTTTATATTAAATCTCGATCTCTGATAACGCGAGTCAACACGATTTTTTATGCCTCTCGGTGATACATAATTGTTTCAATGCTTCTGTTCTCAGACCAGCGAGAGTTCATTATTTTTCACACAATATTGCTTTATGAATTTGGTGACTCGTAATTTGTAATAAAAACATGATTAATATTTGTACCGGATATTACCATTTCCGTTTATGGAAATGATTATATGCAAATTTTCCATCCACGACGAGAAGCCTTTGCAAAGCACATGCTGAATATTAGTTTTTTTGTTGCACTATAAATTCCTGTCAATGTGTAATTGCCGTCAAGGACTATGACTCTATTTGAACGCTGCTGGTGTACAGTGCGAGCAGAATCAATTATTAATTGTCTAGGCATAATATTCCTCCGATAATTACGCGTGGACCAAAATGAGCGATGGTTACAGAGACGAAACTGGCCGATATCGATCGACACATCGCGATTACCAGCAAAAATAAAAGCCAGTTTCCGAAGGATCGATATAACTTGGTGTTGAAACGCTTGGCCGGTAGTCTATGATGAATATTTTCAGCGAGCTCGTTTTATAACGATTAACATCAAGGAACGAGTACATATTATTCTCTTGGGTGGCTTCGATCGTCTATGTCGCGTTCGTGAGGAGAGTAATACGTAAATCAAATCGATTGGAGGAGTGAGGCCCGCTGTATGGTCATTCGAAACGCTCTTTTCAGTATCTCTTTCTTTCTCTCCCTCTTTTTCTCTCTCAAGGTATAAAAGACGAGAAAGTGCGCAAGGTATGCCAGTTAATTAACGTACTCGTCCGGTTACTCATCCCTAATTATAGACACTAGACTGTATTGCAATACATTATTGCGAGCTCTCGCGAGAAGAGCATCGAGATTTTCCACGAGAGTGCGTCGGATAAAGTAATTACTTATCTTTTCGTATACATCGTACGCTCGAGGAGCGAGTAAATGCTTCAAGTATATACGTATATGTATCGAAGCATACGTACACGATGAGTATGCATCGAATCTGGCGAGGATGAATGTTTTATGCCCGGTTACAAGGGCTCGAAAAACATGATATTGAACTCTGCTTCGTTGAAGTGCAACCGAGTTGCTTTACTTCAATATTGGCTATGATTTCGATGCAAAAAGCTATGGACTTGGTCAAATTACTGTGTATCTCGCTCTTGAGAACCTACAAATAAAGCGAGGAAAAATGCTGGCAATCTCAAAACGTAAATAATTGTAAAATAATGGAAACTATTTCGTTGCATTTCGTAGCACAAAAAAGACAATTAATCGTTAAATAGAATAATTAATCGTACGGAAATGTATAATTCATGCTTTTTCATTAAAAGTCACAGAAGACACTTTTAACGCAATATGCTTCTCATAAAAATAAAATGTAGTTATCATTAGCCTTTCAAGAGCCCACCGTGCTTCTGTGTGAAATCTTCGGTTTTCTTCTATCGGTATACTCCGTCAATATAACTTTAAGAAGAACGTTGTTCGAGACTTTTTATCTCCTTATTTTCCAGCTTCCTTTGCATCTGTTCACACCGAAAAAATACGTGCTCGCGGTGTGTCTAAATTACGAGCAGGAAAATCGTTTCTCGTAAAAGAGGCTGAACGAAAGCCGTTCGTTCATACATATTCGGTCTGTGATATCTAACGGTACACGTCAAATTGCTTTCTCAGCATTGCGTCAACCCGATAAGCCCTAATTGATGCAGATAGCTTCCACTATCTTACCCGGATACTCAAAACATGTAGCGGCAAGAAATTATAGATACAATTATCAATTAAACGATTTCTTCCGATTGTCAAAAACTCCGAGATCTCGCGCGCCCTTATCGATGAATCTACCATTGCAGCAGGTGTACCTTAATTTTATTCGAATCTCACAGTTTCGAGACTCCTTTCATCACGATTATTGATACACGTACATCCTCGCTATCTTTATTCACTTGTACCTTAAACCACGAGTGAAAAATTGTGAGAATTCATCAACGATTTTCACCGCATTAGCATCGATAAACTAGTCCTACCGTTGTCAATGCCTTATACAGAACTTGACTTCTAGCGAACGAAAACTGGGCTAGAAAGCATTTGACACGGACGTCAGTCAACATTTTTACATCCGAATAACTGAAGTTAAAAGTGGTAAGAATATTGAATAACTAAATCTTCGTCTTTTTGGGCGTAATAACCGCATCGCGAATTCTTGCTGAGAAATATTATCGTTGTTCTTGCGCTATCGATCGAAGGTATTCGCAAAAGAAAGGGGAATCAAGGGGAATTCGGGTGGAAGCAAAGAATCCGCTATGAGATTCAGGGTCAGCGGCCTGTCACACAGCACGCGGGAACGTAAAGCGAAGAGCTTCTCGTTAGTGAAATTTTAATTTTTTTATCTTCCTCTTATTTGTATTTTTTCGTGTGATTTTTCGACGCGACCAAGAAAGAGGCTAATACACGGATAGGTATATATACTTATAGCGACGATTCGTGCTACTCCTGTTGGCCGTGGCACATCGAAAACCAGTTCTCTCCTCCGTGGGACAAGTCCGCGTTCCCTCTGTGTAATTCTTCATTCATTTTTACAGCTAAACGAGCGCCAGGTACCTCATCCTCACTCGATGTGCTAGGCTCTCTCGCATCCTTTTACAACTATTTTTGTCTCTTCTTCTCCCGCGAGTGCATTGCGCGCTTGACAACTCGTTCGCTCTTTCTCTCGCTGTAATTCAAGACTCGTTTCCGCACCTTCGTATTACTTCCTGGTTCGTTCGGAAAATGGTCCCATTTTTTTTGTTGGTCCTCAAATAACTACTTCATCAATTACACGCAGGCTCCAAAAAAATAGTAAACAATTTGTCTCCTTAGTATATGAACATGCAAGTGCGAACGCTAATTATTTCCTGGTCCATTCAAAATAAAACGGTTCCACTTTCTGCTAGCCCTCAAAACGTTATCTCATCAATTTTACGTAATAATGAATAAAAAAAACGTTAATAATCTTTCTTATTATTAATAATCTTGTCTATTATTGTTACGTGGATGTGCACGTGTCGGATTTATATATTTTGAATGCGGCATGTCTGTAGACTGTATTTCGGAAGCTCGTATTTCGAGATTAGGGTGCGGTGTTATAATCCCAGTTGTTACCGCCTCCAGTGTTCCACTTATGCCTCTTTGATCCTATTGTGGCGATAAACTTCTTGATTCGTTTACATGAACGTACATGACACGTTCTCGAATTGACGCTATTTGTATTTGAGTTCCAAGAGTACGTACGCCCTCACTAACCAAAATAAATCGTTAACATGTACACAGACAAGCACAACTCTCTCTGATTGTAATCTTTGAAATAGCGTTGAGTGTACTCGTGAGAAAGACGTATTGACGTCTTCTTGCGCATCTGAATGGAGCCAAGATTTCTCTATTCAAATTATAAAAATTTCAATTTTACTAATCTAAATTCGACATTAATTAAAAAAAAAAATGAAAAAACTTGAAGCATTTATTTTTTACAGTTCGAATTTTTATGATTCGAAAAAGCTCTCGACTGTGGTTGTACTCTGATTTTTTTTGTAAAGTCTTACAAATTTGTTGGCATTCATTTGCGGATCGAAATTCGCAATTTCCCTCGGGATTCTCTATCGGACCTTTCGACCGGAAGTCCTATCTGACGTGTGCAGTTCGGAAGTTATCGGGGCGCAGATTAGAGAAACGTGAATCGCTCCCGGCGATTCTGATGGCAATGAGCCAAGTGGTTTTTCGAACTAGACTGCACCAACCAAGCGATGCACCAGCGAGTATAGTTTTTTTCGTATTATCTCAAAATGTCTATACAAGAAATATATAGGCCATGGCTGATCGATACTCGGATGGATATATGCATTTGTGCAGCGTTGCAAAGCGGACCGAGGCGATCGAACCCGAGAGTCTGTTCTGTAATACTGACAAAAACCACAGAATATCGGTTTTGCAACAGTGAGCAATATATACATGGGCGAATGGCTGTGCTTTTCATCGGTCATTGCCCTTCGTAATATTTGATAAATTCGACGTTTTCTTCTTAATAACTTTTACAGTAACAATTAAAAATTAAATTTTTAAAAATGATACTTTGTTGTAAAAATATTTTTCATTCCTAGTATTTTTAGTGTAAAAAAATAAATAAACAGAGACCAGACACACGTTTCGCTTACATCGGAGAATTAACGTGCATCCAATCTGGTGTGTATCATTTGGGTCGTTGTCACGTACCTCCGGAGCTGATGAGTAAAAAAAAACTCGCAGGAAGTTTATAGTATGTCTGGCAAGTGCTGGGGCGAGCGGGATCGTTATAGCTTCGTTATAGTTGTCGGTCATTTCCGCGCTTTAATTGAGTGCCAGGCAGTAATTAGTTATAGCAATGTTCATCGTTGATAAAACTGTATAATCATTAATTGTCAATCTTTACACGAGAGCGCAATCGTGGTTTTAAGATGAAATTGAACCTTGTCACGAAGACATGACATATGCTGTGAGAACTAATCAGTTTTTTTCAAATGCGTAACGAACCTGCAATTAATCCGACGATTTGATATTTGTTTTTATCAATTTGTTAGTGCAAAAACACCGCGCAAAACTCAATGACATAATTTCACGTGTTTATTATTGTTATTACTCTTCGCGAACATGACAGATCGATATAATTAATGATCTCTCTCCTGAATGGTAATAACATGATATAATTTATATGAAACGAAAGGATGTCCCGAGAATACCACCGTTGATAGAGACTTCTATGAATTCCTCGTTAAGATTAATCGTTCGCGAATGTTCGTTTCATAATGCAATCGCGATTCTTGTTGCTTGACGCGCGTGCCCATGAGAACTCCGACGCGTGTGTAGCGCCGGAAAGATGTGCGAAACCACCACACACGACGTCATCTCGCGCTTTTCTTTATTCGCCTTCTCTCTCTCTCTCTCTCTTTCTATTGCTTTCTTTGTCTTTCTCGATTACGAGAGTCGTCCAAGAGCGGGAGTCTAGATGACACGAGCTCGCGAGTCTATTCCACAACGGACCTCTTGGGCGTACGTGCGTTTCGGGCGAGTTACGATGGCGGCGGGGCGCGAGAGAGTCGCGCGAGAGATTATTCGCGGTCTCTTCGGCATTCGCCTCAATTCACCACGCCGATGACGTCGCCACAACCTCTCGTTTTTTGCGAACAAGCTCGACCGAGAGAAGGGATATATACATCATGTCGTACTCACATAATCGAGAGAGTCAAACGCGAAGATTTGCGCGAGCGAGTCAAAACGATCTGCGAGCGTGTACAACTATTCGATCGAATTATTAATGATGATTTCTCAAAAATTCGATCCATGGCAAAAATTTACTAGTGGACGATGTTTAAGTTTTCGTTATTGGAACGCTACCAAAAATTTCAACTCAAACTTTGAATGTATACGCAAATTTTGGATAATTCCAAAAACATCATGCCTGTGATATTTGGTTTTTGGCTTTCGAAGCACGTGGAAAACTCACTATTTGTTTCATTAACAGATCCAGGAATCGACCTAAAGTCGCGACCTATCTTTTCTCTCATTTCACTTTCAAATTCTGTTATTTCTGACATTATTTTGTCCTTTCACAGGCGCCAAAACCACTAGATTAAAAAAGCTATATATAAATACTATTTGTGGCGGCTAGACATATTCGTCGCCACATTTTTGTGTTTGTACAACCTGATTATATTGAGACATTTTTGCTTAGGAGTATATCGTGGCAAAAGTAGGTCACGGAATAGCTTTAAATCATAAACGCAACTATTACTACTACGATTATTCATAATTAAAAATAAAATATACAGTTTGTCTTTTTATATTTGTATCACATACTGGATAGTTGAAATATAGTCAGAAATACCATATTTTTCTCTCAGTGTGCACAGCGATGGACAAAGTTCACACAAAATGAGTTGCATCTCTTCCAAACGAAATTGGTATGAGTCGATCGAAGAGTCGAGAATAAGAAGGCTGGTGTACATCGAGAAAGTGGGAATACGCCATAACGACTGTTTTAATGAGTTACTAGACGATTAAAAGTATGAGCCCGAGGCACTCATACCGAAGAACGTATGTTCGGCTTGGCATGTGAAAGAAGTACAGCTTCTCTTTGAATATCATGTCCATTTCGATCGGCAGGCAAACTTAAATGAATTTTTTACAGTTCTTTTAATTGTCCATAAAGCAAATGACGTAATGAGAATGATTACGAGCGGTAAACAACGACACAAGACTATAAATGATGAAATGAATATACAAAATTGAGGCTAGAAATGGGATTAAATCAAGTTGCAATAAAAAACAATAAATGACATACAGCAATGGGAAAATAACATGATAATTATTATTGCACAATGTAAATGGAAAAGAAATGGTTGAAAATAAGGTTAAAAGTAAAAATAAGGAGCGAGAGAAAAATAAGAGCGAGATATTGAGCCAATGGGGCCAGTCGTTGAGAATGCAAGTGTGTGGCAAGTTCCGGTTCCTCGTGAGAAGGATCTCGTGACGTTCACAACGAGCAGGGAGCGCGACCAGTCATTCGGTGAATGTGGCTTAATTATTTACAACTTTTCTTTTTATTTTCACTCGTACACCATGCTGCCAAGTCTTGTACATGTATATATAAATATACATACGTAAAATGTATATGTATATAGAGAGGAATAGGTGGTATCCGACCGGCAGTGGCTACGAGAGTATGTCGTCGTTCTCTCGCGCAGGTTTCTCGGAAGTACTTTTTTTCCTTCATCGCAAGAGTGGGTGTCTGGATCTTTGGCTGCCAGCGAAGAATGCACGCGTCTTTCTTGTTTTTACCTCTTTTATTTCATGTTTCCTTTTTCTTTTTCTCTTATTACTTTTTTTTCGTGCTATGTGTAGCATGCAACTCGCGCGTGAAACTTCTCGGATACTCGAGTCTGATAGTCGAATTGTATTACCACTTGCCCACAGTCTTATGTACTTTCGAACGTTCAAATTTTCCCATATCTTTTTTTCAGTACTTAAATTCGTCGAGATGATACTTTGGACAACGAAAGCCCCATTTTCATACTTTATACTCGGACATCACACTGGGTCAGGGAGACCTGTACGAAAATAGAATTGAAAAAAAATCGCTGCTTCTAAAAGCTTGAAAAACAGACGATTAATCACAACCGCGATAATAAATTCTTCTTTTTCAGAGTCTGATGTATCGATAAAACAAAAATCTGTCAAAATTCACAAACTATATTGTGATTAATGCGTAATTAAAAATTGTTTATGGTGCTTAAGGATTAATGTCACGATTCTCCTTGCTCTCGAAGTAATTAACGATGTTCAATTAACCGTCATATTTCAAGATGAGTTTAATGACATTCGTGAGATATTCGGATGTATACTCAATTATAAAATATGTTAGTAATTTAAAATCTGAGAATTTCCCGTCAGTGCAAAAGTAAAATATTTCTGCATATCTATCGCGAGACTCGTTCCTTTTTTTTTCTCTCCATTTCGATCTCTGCTTTTCTCATGCATCCTCTTCTCGCGTGCAGCAACGTTCGCTTCTCGGTGTTACCGGTTTCCACGCATTATATCTGACGTACCGCAATGCAATTTCCAAGTATCGCGAGCATTAACATGTCATCGACATGTAAACGCGCGAGGTCTAGTAGAATTATTGTAAGCGTAGGGAATAAACGAAAGATGATTTGCAAATTACCCGTGCACGCTATCCCTCGCGATTGCTTTACTTTTCTACGTCTATATTTTCTACTCCGTACTCGATGAAAAACTTAACAAAAGGTCATCAAAACTTCATGCACCGACTGTGTGTAAATTTTCTTTTAACGGAAACCCTATCCAATTTCCACTCATTGCTTTTCTAAATTATATTGCAAAAAAATAAAAATCATATTACCGGAAGCAAAATTCAAAAATAAATAAAATATTACGACAATTAAAGAAATTCGCTTAATATACAAAATATTTTTACATTTGAAAGCCTCGAGTTATAAGAAAACTTTATATTTAATAACAGATGTTTAATTATTACATACGTTTCCACGTTTGAGTGTGACACGTTAATTTTTCCTGTGAATCTGAAGTGAAATGGACTTGATAATACTTTTCGTATACGAGAATTCTCCGCTGCTGCAATAAAAGTTCATTCTAAAAATCATCGAGCTTCGTCATTCACAAACCTGCACTATATCTTTTTATCTCGGAGCTCTCGATAATGGTACTGAGCCACGCGCGCTTCGTCCGGCAAGAGATATATAGATGTTTTTTGAAACTTTCTTGTTTTCAGTTTTTTTTTTTTATTTTTATTTATTGTGATTAATTTATTTTTATTTAGACACGTTCGTTTATCCGAAGGAATATCGTTGTATTATTGACAGTCGCTATCTCGCATATCGTGCTAATTTGCAGCTTGATCCCCGGGGGCGAAACGAATTGGTCGATCGTCGAACAAGATTTTTCTCGAGTCTTGTGGACTCGCAAGATATAGGTAGCTTTGGAACTACGAATTGGAGAAGAAGAAAAAGAGAAAGAAATAAAAACAGAGACATTTGATATAGTCTTCGTTTCGTCTCTGGATGGTCTCGTTTCTCGCCGTGTGATATTTTTTTTTTCGTTCCGGCTCCCTTTTTTTCAATTCTTCTCGACTCGTCGCGAGACAGGATCGTCGAAAGCAAAAGTGGTTGGGACAGGAGAGAGAAATATATAGAGAGGAGTGGAAAAGAGTGAAAGAGAGTTTTGCGCTGGACCCCGCGTTGTCCACTTTGCTCCCATGCCGTACAAGAGAATCCGGCAACGTGAACGTGTGCGAGAAACATCGCACACAAGATTTTTCGTCTCTTCCTCTCGCTCTCTGTAAACCCTTTGGGCACATAACTTATGCGGAGGCGGCGGAGCAAACGAGGGTTCTTTTCCGAAAGAGAGGGAGAGAGAGAAAAGAAAGGTGAAGGACTCTCTCGTACACGATTCACATGCTACAAGCCGCACCACACCTCGATGGAATAAATTTACATGCCCTACGGTTGAATGAGACGAAAAAGGAAAAGTATCGACCCCGAGAGAGTATGTAATGAGAGAATGAGAGGAGCAAACAGCTTTGCGACTTCTATGTAGCGCTGGAGATCGGAAACTGTAACACCTCTCTTCCCCGACTCCGTGTGGCTTTGTCCGCGACGACAATCAACCTTTCTCAATGGAGAAGCCACATCAGCGAGCAAATCTCGTGA
Organism: Dusona sp. PSUC_FEM 10030013; assembly: GCA_018902295.1. NCBI lineage: Eukaryota > Metazoa > Arthropoda > Insecta > Hymenoptera > Ichneumonidae > Dusona > Dusona sp. PSUC_FEM 10030013. The sequence goes on from JABSMR010017194.1 coordinate 9,292, forward strand.
CTATATTACAAGAGAGTATTAGGTGACGAATTCTATCTACATACGATTTATGTCTATTATACAGAGTGACTCTTTAAAACACCTTCATACCCCCACAAAGTATTAATAATATCTTCAAGTCATATTTAAGCCTTTGAATCGAATCATTCAAATCAAGACGATATTATTATATCAACGTCCGATAATTCTTTTAAATCCGTGCAATTTTGAATACGAAGTCTTCTTTCTGAACTGTATAAATTCTAATATATTCAAGAAGGTAAAAATTTATAGCCTCACCCTGTACATGTACACAAGGAAGTAATAGACCCGAGCAAAGTAGCTTCATTATTGCGTGATGTTCGTTTAATTAAAGGGAACATTGCACAAGGGGATTGTTGACGCCCACTTGACACGTGTCTTTTCATTCAATCGCTGCTACTTATCAGCTCTACGTAATTAAGGACGAATGATCGGTTGAAAAGGAGTTCAATTGTGACTGACTTCGACACAAAAACACCATTTTCTCGAGGAACAAAACATGGACTACTAACTCTTCTTTATATGCAGTTAGAATATATCAAAATGTACTTTTTTATTCGAAATTTCGAACGATTGTAGTTAAACAAATTTATTGTAATAGTGGGTGGAAAAAAACACCGTAGGGGATAAAGGGCGTTCCCAAAAGAGAGTAGAACGCGCCAAGTTATGTGTCTGCGCTGTCCTGATGGCCTTTTGTCCCCGTGGTGCGTGAAATAATAGGATCATAAAGCATCAACCAAGTGGTGAGCACGTTTATATACAGATAGAATAGAACGAGGGATGAGGTACGATATTAATGCAAAAAATACAATTCCCGTATCTCTACTTTGATCTAAGCCCGCGTTTGGTCAGGGGATTTCATACAACATGAGAAAGGGTGTTTATTTTTTTGTATATGTGCATATTTATGTGTATATAAGTATCAAGCTTCCAGCAAATATGAATATATATATATATATTTA
>JABSMR010017205.1:0-10274 GCA_018902295.1 Dusona sp. PSUC_FEM 10030013
TTTCGTTTATTTGAAATTTTTACAAAGGACAATTATTTATTTTTCATAGCACAAGGAGTTATAGATGTTTGAATGATTGCACGAATGATGAATTCCTTACTCTATTAAATTATTTCAATTTCCAAGAGTTTTAAAAATTTTCTAACTATAAAATACATTACTTTTATATCCCGGAAAGTTCATTGAGCTATTAACTTTATTTTCATCGACTCATCGTGTGAAAATACTCTTCTAGGAAGCCTTGAAGTTCTCATTTTTGCAACGGTACGCAACTTCGCCATCAGCTTTTTGCTACATGCTGTGTATATAAATACACAGTTGGTCGTTCGCGAATCAAACTCATTTAATTTACCGCCTTGAAGTAACCAATTAAAAAAAATCTTGATGCACAAGAAAGAGCGTTGTGGCGTCGGAATCGTTTGAAAATTCACTTCTTTTTACAAAACGGAATATTTCTTACACCATTTCTCCCATTCTGGCTCGAATAATCATTCGTGGCTTTTAGTCATGGGGCTTCATGAAAAAATTGATGCCTGGAACCTGGAAATCGATGTTCGTCTTTTTTGTTATCGTTTAAATTTTTTTTCAATTCACGAGTGTCATTCAAAGACTTTAATATGTATTTTATCGTTTCGTGTCCTTCATTTATAAGAATGAAGACTGAATGGTATGAATAATGAGCGATTCTAATGACAATTACACAACAATTTTAGAAATGATGATTAACGTATTCGAGACTCGATTAAGCAAGAGATGATATGAATTATTTCAATGCCAAACTGACTTGCACTTATTCGTTAGCTGTGAAAAAGGGTCTCGGTCAATATATCTTTTAGCATTGGAAATAAAAATAAAAAGTGTAAAGACGAGTAATGGGAGACGAAGAAAGGTCGAGAGGAAGCAATATCGATTCGAATTGATGGACACTTTTACGCCCAACACTCCGGAGCCTTAAGGCGTGACGTGTCTGAAGCAAAATGGTTTATTTCACTAGGGCTTGATATCGCTTGGTTTCAGAGTCGATGTATTTCTTTCGAAGGAGAACTCATTTCGGGATTGCATTGTCTGATCACATTGTTGAGATGCTAAAGGCCCTTCAGGGCCCTTTGGAGAAGAAAAAATGAAGAAAAACAAAGCAAAAATTTTATGTTTCAAAATAAGAAAAACGCGAATTCAAACTAGTTTGCATCAGATCGATAATATTCTTTTTTATAATCTCTTTATACTTTTTCTTCGAGTTAAATATGATCATAGGATATTTTTCGATTACATTACGATTATTCCAATAATTATTATCGGCACGATTTTGAAATATTTGATATAATAATAAGGATTATGATTTATTCGTATTTTCATCTTTATCGATAAACCAAATGGAAGACATTGGTATCGATGAAATAGTGAGGTGAATTTTTCAATATCATTAAATCAATGAAAACTGAACTCTGTTGTATTTGAAATATTGCTAAATAAAGTTTCAACGGTATATATACATTGGGCAATCAATCCTAATTAATAACACTAAAGAAACATAACAAAACAAAATGACGAAATTTGTTTCACGAGTTTCCAATTATAAGAATATTTATATTCTGCCTTTTTTTTTGCGATGTCTTCGCGACGTGAGATGTTCAACTTGATCCAAAGCTGAATCGTAACTTCCCGTAGTTCCCTCGATTATCTCGTGAATGTAATTTCTTTTCTTTTTTTCACACTGACGAAGCGCTGTATTCCATCAATGAGAAAGATCTGGAGGTCTGTGGTTAAGGCCTCTGCGGATCGACGCGGGAGTAAGCATTAGGAGGCCCAAGAATAGAAGAAGTAGTGTATATACGTATGTTGGAACAAGCCATGGGGGCCTTCCTAGTGAAACACATCAGAGGCAGAAACAGCAGCAGCCGTAGTGAGCAACAGCAGCAGCAACAGGATTGTCGTAAGAGTGGGGAGCTCATATAAGACCCGTAGCCAAAGGCCTCTCCCAGTGACCAGTCCCGACACGAAAACCCATCAGCAAAGCTTCTTCGGTCTTCTCACAAGCTGCTTCTCTTCCAACAACAATAAATACGTTGTTGTTATTGTTGGTTTTTTATTTTCTTCTTTATTATCGTTCGTCCCCATCGTGACTGTTCATTTGATGGTGGAAGCCTTCTTTCGTTGATTTAAACAAACAACAAAAAAGCACACGTACACTCTACCTGCCAAGGACATCGATACCTACAGGATGAGATCGTCTCAAGCTATCTCGATCTTCCTGGTCCTCGTAGCTGCATGTGGTAAGTCCATTTTTTCAATTAACCAACCATTTCTTTTCTCAGTGTCTAATTATTATCCTCCTTCGGTAGAGAAGTCGGATAAAGTGGATTTTAATTGAGATTGTGTGATATTGAATTGAAGTATATTAACTGTTGATGTGACCGATGCATCCAATGTTACGATGATATTGTTTTTTTTATCGTTTCATCTTAGTTTTGGCGAGGCCCAATTGTCAATGATATTTTTACGATATAAATTGAATTCGTTTGAATTTAAAGCACCATAGGTGCCTCGCATCAATAAAATAAGAAATCAATTGAAATTAATAGCAATCGTTCTTCACGACAGACTCTAGTTCACCACTATAGGAGCATCATGGAAAGAACTTTTTTGAAAACTTTAAAATACGAAGGAACGCTCAGCTCATATTCACAATGAATTAAAAACATCATTAATAATTAACAGTATCTCCAGAAATTAGACGAATAATGAACTCGGTCCTAGAAATCAAGACAAAAGGTATCAATCAATCCGAACAATGACACAGATAACAAATCCATTTCGGTAATAGTTCAAGGAAGTTTCATTCAAAATAAATGATGTGTAATGTCTTAAATTAGTGAGAAAGTGAAATTTTGTGTCCAATACTTAACGTCCGATCATCTTCGAGAAAAAAAAATGGCGGACATGGCCCCAACGACAACGACGAGTTTCACACATCTCGCGGGTGCGCGCGAGCGCATACTTTCTCCCGTATACGAGTACGAGTGAAAATATGAAAGTAGCTCAACTGCCGGTTTATTCACTCTTTCTCATTCCCTCCCCCTCTCGCTCGCTCTCATCGCTCTCTTATCTTTCTTGTTCTCACCTTCAACGAGACAGACGTTCAAATACACCAACTACATTAATTCTCGCTTCGTGCGTGCGTAACCAGGGTGGTAAATCCAGTCCGTTCGATAATAGGACAATTAGTCATTTTCCCCGGTATAGAGCTCCGGATCAACGGTATACACACCATTTCCTCGATCGTACCCCTTCATTTTGTTTCTTTTACAGTTGAATGATCGTTGCGAGTCATTAAAGCCAAATCATCATCATCATCGTCATTATCATTATATTTATGATTAAGAGTCAATTTCAATAATCGCATGTCATGCGAATATGAATTCGAACAATTACCCATAATGTCCAAGCAATTTTCTACACATCTTTTTCTATAAGATTTACTTTTAAAGCCGACGTTTCAATGTTAAGGCAATGTGAACTTTAACGCCTCATGACAAGCATTCAATTATACTAGCAATTATATAGCAATCGAAAATTGATTTTTTATTGTATTATTTAACAATATTGTATTTAATATCGGTTTTAATGGTTAACTTAGAAATTAATTTGGACATTTTAATTTGGACTCGAAACTATTGATTTGGACGAAGCTATTTTTACAAAAATGAATTTACGTCATTTCTTAATGCAGTATTAGAAAAACAATTGTTATACAACAGTGTTTTTAGGACTATTTGTCATCTAATGGATCATTATTCGTGCATTCATAGTATTCCACAAAAGTAAACAAACAGTTACCCAACGAACTGTTTTTCGAGTCGTTAAAAATATTTAAACTCGAACCAAAGTCGTCTCGAATCGTTCTAGAAAAAAAGGAGAGAAAAATAAAAAGGTATCTCTGGGAAAAATCGTAGATCTAGCCATCCGTGCATTGAGCTGACTCTCACTTGGAAACTTTTACCTTTCGGTTCTATGGTAAGTGTTCTCTCACCCTCTTGTGGTTGCTCGAATGTTCCTATAACTGTAGTACCGGAAAGAGACGATAGCTTGTAAAAGACACATAATAAAAACCGAAATGCAAGAAAGTCGAAACTCTCCCGTACGAATACTAACGCTTCGTCTATCCCAAGAGATTGCGCACACATAAACACATATATACACATAGCTGCTTGTTAAATAGCCCGAGGTTGTTTTGAGCCACGCGATTTTATCGCTCGAACGGTGACGTTGGAACGTTGCACTTTACGGAAGGAATCGAAGGCGGGGCATTGCCTCACCTTCGTCAGAGACACATAGTATTTATCTCACTATTTTATTCATCATTTTTTCGTTTTACGTTTCATCACTCAATTCCATAAAAAAAGAGTAAAATTATTAATCATTCTTTCATCAGGTTTGAATTTTTGTGTTTTTCTAATGACTGCAAAAAGTCGGTAAAAATGTCTATGCAATTTTTTGTAAAGTCAAGCAAGTAGAGGACAATAATTATCAAGATCCGCATTTTGTATGATTTTATTTATTAAAAACAAGTTCTTTAAGCGATAAATAAATATTCTGAAAAAATGGTAATAAGGAAAAGGCAAACGTGCAAATTAAAGTTGACTTCTACACAGGGCACAATTCATAAGAGACGTAAATTTGATTCTCCTGTTAGTTTTTTGTGAGGCTTGTACTGCCCATAGATAGTATGGGCATGAACAGTAAGCAACGCCATACCCGTTACAACGTACGTACATACGGTTCGTTCACAAAGTCGTAAAGGAAGGGAAAGTAAGCCAGCTAAACACTGAATAGTCTAAAGACTCAGGCGGGCCTTACGTAATGTCTAGAGGACCTCACCCTGCTTCTGAAGTACTTATTCCGTATGTATATACATTTAAGTTCGTACGTATGTGTATGTATAAATAACGATACATAAATACATGCAGTCGAGGACGAGTACGGATTGGCCTGCGAAAAAATGTCTGCTTCGTATGCATTCCTTAAGATTTTTCTACTAGCTCTATCACGTTATAGCCCCTGGGCTTTTTTAGACGTAAGTAAAAGTTCTAGATTCATCGATGCTCGAGACCCAAGTCTCAGCGTCCAAAGTACTGTTTTCGTCAAAGTTAAAGCAAATATTTTATACCAATAGACCAATTTTGAAAAAATACACATTGCAAAGGAAATATTTAGACAAAATAGCATTTATGAAGAAAAAACAGGTATTTGAGAATAATTGTCTGTTGAAAGAAAGCCACGCTTAATTATTTTACAATTAATTGCTCTTCTTTGTTCAATAAAGTAATCAATCCTTGTGGGTGTTGTTTTTTTGAATCATTCAAATTATTGACTTAATTCCTTTTTCCCGTTAAACAATTTTGAAAATATTGAGTAACAAAACTGTAAAAAACATCATAAAAAATGAATTATTTGTCAATTTTTCCTGAACGAATATCTATGTCATTGTGAAATGTCAGATTGATTGGTATTGCAATAGTCACTTTTCTTTCTTGACACATGATTTATTCAAAGCGTTCCGTTATTATTAATCAATATAAATATTTATCGGTACAAGATGCTCAAATTAAAAAAATGCGGAGACATTTTTTCTCCATCCGAAGGTCCTCGAAGCTGTGCGTTCCGACAATCTTGTTGATGCGCACGAGCGACCTCTTGTCTTGCGGTCGTAGTTAATCGATCAACGGTGAATCCGAGCGTAATCGGCTTAGGTCGAAAGCTGACGAGTGTTTTCAGGATTTCAAGGCTTATTCAGTGACGAAAGTGACACTGATCGCTTCATCTTACCATTTTATTTTCCTCGGGAAACATAAAATCGATCCAAATTTCCCTCGTCGTAACGATCGAGCCGGGGATCAATCGTTATGTTATTTCCGTTGATTTCTTTTTTTCACTGACTCGTATTACTTTGGTATTCGATTAAATGTTATTAATAATATGAAATGAATAATAATTTTACGACCAATTTCTTCATGAAAAATCCTCATGAAAAAAAATTAAATTACATATTAGCTATCGATTATACTGGTGATTAGGATTTTTCCTAATTGTCCCTTGCACATTATATCTTATTATTGAAAATTGAAAATCATTTTATACGCACGTAATCGTAAAACCTTAATTATTATTAAGAAGGCCATTATTTCTCGATCCAATAATCGTTTTGTCGTACCTATCGATAATCAATGTTGTGTCATGTCCAATTATTTTTATTTGCCTGATTATTAGAAAGGTATAACAATTCCTTCAACGATAAATCTTCGTTAAACTTGATCACAACATTTTATCTACAAGTGATTGTTCTAATTTTTATCCATTGATCTAACACGATAAATACGAAAATCGTGCATGGAAGTAAACATTAAAAAATGAAAACGAGAGTCACGTTCGACCAAGCCTGAGTCGTTCATTCGTTAACTCTCGATGGTACGTACAGTTGAGTTTAAAAGTTTTGTGGATGTAATGCTATATTCGCTCGACGTTATTGCCCGGGAGGAAAGCTTCTACTCGTTTCTTTCAATACTGATTGAACAATAAACCACACGCGAGTATAGCAGAACAATGAATAAATTTCTCAGGCCAAATATGATAATGGATTATATCCCATTCTCGTTTTGCACGATTCGATAGTTGTTTTATAAAGTGCTAGGTGCATGTCTTAAATTGGTGAACAATTTATATATGGTATAAAAGAATTTCATTATATAGTTAGGTTGCAAGAAGTTTTGTAGAGTAAACAGTCTAATGCAGAGTTTAAATAATAATGTTTTAGTATTGAGCTCATTCAATCTTGGTCGTATGTATTGTGACAGTTTCGATTCTGAGTGAATTTTTAAGAAATATACGATTTATTCAATGAAATGACGAAAAAGCAATGATTTTTTTTTGTATCACGATATTTTTGTCCACGTTCAAATTTTTTCAGCATTTTGTATAATGCCATTCCATTTTTTGTAATTAAAACACATTTTTCAACGTTGCTGCAATTGTAACGAACTACAACTGAACAAATTTCAGCGGGAACATCTATTGTTCTCGTGGAAAAATATTGTTTTCATTTCTGTTTTCAAGCCATTCTTCAACAACACGGAATTTAATTACTCCTGATTTTTCATCATCAAATTAACATGTAATTCAATTTAATAAACTGGAATTTTTCCCTTAATCTCGATTTTCTCACGAAATTTACGCGCTTTCATGATTTTTTCCTCAAATGGACCCTCACGGCCGACGCCTTTTGTACACGAGTAGAAACGGACCGTGTCTGGTCAGACAGATCGAGCGCGTATCTTCCGCAAAATTTCATGGCGGACTTGCACGCAATTCGCTTTCGTTATTCAGTCTCACTGAATTCTTACGAATATTTTGATTTATGAGATGCGATAAAGAGATCAACGAGCGCAAGATGATTAATTAATAAATCTTTTCTACAATTATTCTTACAAGTGGAACAAAAAAAAATTTTTACTTATATTTAGGGTTCATTAAGTTTCAAAAATTCGATATTGAATAATAGACGAAAACCACATCTTTACAATTCTGTTTTGATCATTAATTTATTATAAAAAAAGTAATATTGAAAAAAATACAACTCCATACATCGTTTGACCATTTTGAACAGTGTTTTAAGCCATGAACTCACAATTAAATCAATTTGGTTGATTTCCAGAAAATTCCCTTATGGGTAACGATCGGTAAATCGGTAAAATATTGCGTATGCTTACGCCTTAAGCAAAAGTTAGCAAATATGTAATACATTGAGTATTTTATAAGACGCAGGTATTATACATTCGTTACACACAAATAAAAAAAAAATAATGAAGACCAAGAAAGAGAGCTGTGGACCCGAAGGTCGGAGGTCAAGGCTAACCCGAACATCGACTTTCACTTGGCGCACTCCTCCGGATATCTCTCGCGATCTCGTTTTCCTTTGCTTGAGACCGTTCTCTCAGAAACCTTCCCATACTTTAATTCATCAGTATCATTATACATTTATCTTTGGCCACGAATATTGCGGTATCGACGTTGCGTGGATACCCGTAATTATTCGATGAAATAATAACGATGAAAAATGATTGTTTATCGTATCGCAAAACCTTGCACAGAAGTACATACTGTCGTAATTTTTTTATGTAAGTGTTCGTTCGTTACACAGTTACTTGTTGGCTGTTTAAACTTTTTATGAATATTATTAGACGAGTGAGCCGAATGTACAATAGCAAATTTATTAAAATAACGAGAAATTAAATCTATTCACATTCGTTCGTCGTTCCCGATCTGCCAACATTCATGATATTAATGCGACATCGAAATACTATGTGGACGGCTTGAAATATATATTCATCACTGTCGTCTACCGATAGTATTACATCGCGAATCTCTCACTGCGCACGTCCTTCTAGATCTTAAACATGAACACACTTTTCACCGTCTCTCCATTATAAATTGTAATCTAAAATCTATTCAGATAATTATTAAAGAACGAATAACAGTATTCACAGCAACTATTCAATTGAGCACTATTAGAATAGAAATTAAATATGATTACGGTTACGAGTACCAGAATCATCTAGATCGACGAATGAAACGGGAAATCGTTATTTTTCAATGGAAATTTCCTTCTAGTTGTTTTTAAGGTGATTTGATTGTCAATACAAAAAAAATAGGCTTTTAAGCTCGCTAAACTTTACGATCTTGGTTTTCCAACGATAATATTTTTTTTAAACATGATGTCGCGGCATTATTATTTTTCACAGTTACTACTAATATTGTGGTAACTCGATTAATTAATAAATGAACTATCTCAAATGATATATCTTTTTCGCAGGACTTCATGGCCAAAAGCAACAGCAAGAGGACCCATGTCAGACAAAAGCTCGTGTTGTCAGTGACATAGATTATTGCGATCGTTACTGGGAATGCGTAAGCGGACGTCCGGAACTTTTTGATTGTCCAAACGGTCTCGTTTTCGCTGGCAAGCATCGCGGTGTAACCGAAGGCTGCGATTATCCATGGCGTGCAAATTACTGTGACGGTAAACGTCAGGCAAATCCACCGATCGGTGCCGAACATTGTGACTGGCTTTACGGTATATTTGGCCACGAAACATCCTGCACGAGATATTGGACGTGCTGGAACGGAACTGCGACTGAACAGCTTTGCATAGGTGGTCTTCTCTACAACGAAAAAGCAAGATCTTGCGACTGGCCTGAAAATGTTGAGGGATGCCAAAAACATCGTAAGTTTCTTATAATTCATTTCGTATAAACTATTTCGTCGTTCGTAGCTTTGTTTGCTTTAAATTAAAGTCGTTTTTTTTTACTGAAGTTATATGGAATGTTTTTGGAGTTGAAAACGGTATTTTTCATGAAATTATTTAGTTTTCATTGAACGGCAGATTGCCTGCAAACTTAAGTTTCATTTACAGAAAAAGAAGATTTTTTAATCCGCACAAATAGACGCGAAGTAATTGAGGAGTTTTGACTCGCGGATTTTCATTTTTTTTTCTATAAGTTTCTTTTTGCATATTTTATGTGACAGTATTACGCGCGCAACCATAAAATATATACGTACGTCTTGATTACTCAATATAACAGGTCTCTCTACGCTTTGCAAGCCAGTCCTTCCCCAAATTCCTAGATCTATACCACTCTCACTTTCTAATAGGAATTTTTCAAATGTGCCTCTTCGCATATCTGACTCTCGCACGCGAGAATCTCCCATAATTTCTCTTTCTAATATGGCCTCGCGAGACCTGGGCAGCTTAGATTTTACCAGTTTCTCTATCGAGCGATAGTTTATTCGCAAAATAAGTTTCGATCTCAATTTTATCAATATTTCTCAAGACCGATATGTCTCAACTTTCTATTATTTTGTAATATTTCTCTCGATTTTATTTTTCTGACAATTATTGTGATTTTTCACGTCTGATTAAAATTGTTTTTTTTATTTTTTTCAAATTAAACATTGCGCAGGCAAATCATTATTTATAATCTTTGCAGCAGCTTCTAATGTCGATACAAATTTAGCCAATCGTGCTTTGTTCAGTGTTTTCTTTGTACACTTTTTTAAATGTTTTTTTTCTTCAAAGAGATTTTTATTTTTCTTTATCGTGTTACAATCATAATTTGGAAACAATAAATTCTTGTGATTTGAAACATACCTTCTACCGGTAACGGTAGCGATACCGATTTAAACGGTATTTATTATTTTCATATATTGTTTATAATTTTTTA
>JABSMR010017216.1:0-10273 GCA_018902295.1 Dusona sp. PSUC_FEM 10030013
AAAGTTGTCCCAGATATTTTTCGGGGGTTCGATATTGGCAACTCGAATCTGAGAATGTAAGGGTGGGCCAATCGAGTATCAGGTCAATACCGTGAAGATGGGTAGACCCATACCTGAGGCCTTCTCAGCCGAGTTTGTATAGATATAGGAAAAAAGCGTTGTGAAGAACGAGCAGATGGTACGAAACGCCCTGCAAGAGGATGAAAAATGATGAAAGAAAAAAAAAGAGAGAGGGAGAGAAGGGAAGAAAATGAGAGAGAAAGTGAGACAGCAAAAGGAAAAGGGAAGAAAAGGAGGGAAGTTGCAATAACAAAGATTCATCCAAGTGGGAGAGAAGATTATGTGGATTTGAGAATAACTTGAGAACTACATCCAGCAATGATTCAACTGCAACGAGAATACAGTCTGAACAGTTCAGTATCAAATGTAACTATGTTTTGCTATATTTTCATCTGATATTTCGTCAAAATCGAGTAAGTTTTTACTTTACTTTTTTTCCGGTTGTTAATGCAGTCACAAAAATCGAGTATTTTTGGCACAAATCATTTTTCCTTGCCTAATCATTTCTATTCAGATTCTCACATTTTCTTTCGCAATCTCTTCAATAATGGTTATCACTTTAACAAAATTGTAGTTTAGTATTTTTCATTCATTCGACCCGAAAAAATAAAGATAGTGTCGAAATGGTATTTTTTGTTCAAATGAATTCATTTATAAATTGAATAAACAGAATTAACAAGGAGCGAAATAATCGGTGAATTCAAGCCTTAGAATTTATTGTCGTTGTTTGCAAATCTCGTGTCCTCTCAATCAGAAGTCCCGAAAGGTACATGAAAACAAAACGTGCTCATAAAAATCGAGTCGAGGTCAAAAATAATGTTCTCTTCGTCGAGTTTTTTTCACTCTACTGACTTTGCTTCGTATTAAATGATTTTTATCATTTTTCAACAGCCACTATTTTAAATTGTTTTTAATTAGACAATACCGACTATAAAAAGTGTTGCGGTGATTTGAATTTTGATAAATTTAGAGAAATGAAATTCTCTGTTGATCCTCTGCAATGTAATAGCAGATACAGTATCAAAGAGATAAATCCTTTTGATGCAAAAATGAATAAAAAGTCGATTGAAAAATATAAATTTTTAATGAAATAATTGATGCATTTATTCATCAAAGGGGTCGAGTCGAAGAAACTTCGTTCCAATTAAATAATTTTTGATTTGCCCAAACGAATGGAAGGACGACAAATATGTTTGCAAATAAAATCATTTGTGGATTGTCTACACAAATGAAAGGATTGAAAATTTAATTGGTGAATTAAAGCTCTGCGATTGAGTCTCGATAATTGCAAATTTCCTTTCAATCGGAAGTCACGAAATGTACGAGAGAAAAAAAGGGAAAACGTGATGAGCTGCGAAAGATAGTCGGTTCGTTCAACTTGTACGTGTTCTCTGGCAGGCCTTTTCCGTGACTCACTAAGAGAAGAGTCACACACACCCATAAAGACAATAAAAAAAAATATTCTCATTCCCCACTGTGTCTGGATAGGAACGCATGCGCTTTTAGTGATAACTACAAACGCGCCTGTCGTCCCGTGGTCCTATAGCGCGAACAATTCCGGTCGCATTTCGTCGCGAGACGAAGTACCACAGCGGGGCAAGGTGAGCTCCGCACGGGTGTGGTATTTCACGTTTTTCCTCGTTACTATCCGGGCACCAAAAAAACAAAGTAAGAAGCCGGTGAAAGAAACGTAAAAAATTGAAAAATCAACATTTTCACTGAGCTTCGAGTGAATTAATGAAAAATAAAAATAAATTTTCGAAAAAATCTTCATTCAACATTTGACAGCAATCTTTCGGATTTGTCATTTAAAAAAAAATACTGCAATATCCGGACCACGAATAAAACGAAAAAAAGAAATACGAATGAAAATTTCTACCCGGATTACAAGTGAAAAAAATTTGAAAACACGGTGATTATTGGAAAAAATCATTTTCGAATGTTTGAGAGCGAACAGTCTCGTGGTTGAATGAACAAAAACCGTAGTAAACATGCGTTGGGATGAAACGCATGGTCACCGTGCTGAAAAAAGTCCCAGGGACTTTTAAAAACGTAAAATCCTTCGGTGAGTCAAATGTGACTAAAAAGTTGCTCCAAAAATGTTATTCTCTCTTCCATAGACGAGAAAAAACGGTTAACCGATGCCGTCATTCTATTTTGGTCCCTAACGAGACTCGATGACGTCGTCGGCCGCACCGGCTCCAAATATCTTTCCTTCTTTCTCCCTTGCCTCTTCCAGTCCTTAACATTGTACTTCATCTTTGATCCCTCTGACGTAGTACGCCCGAAGTACACTTGAAAAATCGATACGAGACTCTTGAGCTGAATGAAGTTCGCCCTTGCCATTCGTAATTTTAGGTTTTTTTTTTTTTAATACAGCTTTCACAACTTTCACACAAACTTTCAGTATGAAGGTATTTAAATTTACTTTATTTCAACTTTTTTTTCTTTTCCAGATGTTCGTATGGGAAGAACCGAGACACGTGGGCCGAAATGGTCGTGACAATCGTGGGACGAAACGTGAGATATCCCCAAATTGTGGACCAAACTACTGAAGAATTTTAGAAGACAACAAATTTGTCGAGAAGGAAGATCAAAACGATACTGAATTTTGGAAAATCATGAAACAAAAAATACTCCAAAATTCAGGACAAATCTGTTGAAGAATTGAAGATAAAAAATTCTCAAAAACAGAGAAAAAGAAAAGTGAAATATGGAAAATCATGAAACGCGAAATATACTCCAATATTTGGGACTAAACTGCTGAGGAGTAAAAGAGAAAAACAACGATCCCAAGAAAAGAGAGAGAGAGAACGGGAAACAGAAAAAAGTCAATTTGGAGAAAGCAAAATTGTAGTGCGATGCAGACCCGCATCGATGGAAAACTCCTCGTGCTCTACACATTACTCGTGCTTCAAGTCCTAATTGTTATGATATACGTCGCGTCGACACCAACTTCCGAATTTATTGCAACAACCACGGGAACTCCCGTCAGTTTCGTTAACATAGAAACTAACCAGGTAATGATTTTTTTCATTATTTTTCTTTTTATTATTGTTTGCAGTTGAAAACTTGCCCGAACTTTTTTTTAATCTCAACAATCATATTTTTGGGTCAGCCCGATATTTCAAAATTAATTTTTTACCACGAATGTTAATCTTTTCTTTATACGAGCTAAATATTATTCTCGTATTCGAAAAAGTTAGAATTTCAAAAATACTGCGCTAGATCATTAATAAAAATTTCAAATAAAATAAGAACAGAACACGAATAAATATGAATTTCTTGTTCACAACCGAATGATTAACTGATTGATTAATTGTTCGTAACAATTCGAATCTTCGAAATGAATTTTATGAAATTTACATCAATCCTATTTTTTTATTTCAATTGTCAATAAAATAGTTAATAAAAGAAATTTCAAACGAGATAAAAATTTCTAAAAACAAATGAAAAAAAAAATCAATTAAACTAAAACGAGTTTTTTCACATCCACGAGACTCTCGGAATCCTATCTTTCCAGATTAATATCAATCGCGGCTTGAATATTTTTAGACTATCGTAGCAAGCTGGAATTATGAAAAAATCGAGCCAGAAAACTCAAATGAATAAATAAAATGAAAACCAGAATCAAAAAAAAAATAGTTGATGAAAAAAATAGATTCGACTTTGGAGAATTGATGTAAACATTGAAAAATAAATGTCTGTATAAAATTGACATGATTGATTTATGAAAGATTGACATTAATTCCCTGAGAAGCATAAATAATAAATATTTTTTTCATCAAATCTCCGCCGAAAGTTCAACTTTCCGTTTTGCGGGAGTCGAATTTTCCGCGAAGTTAGAAAAATAGTATACGCTACACGGGAGTGAAAAATCTCAAACCGCCTTCGGCTCGGGTGACAATTTTGCTCGCGGTTTGCAATAGCCTACTTTCCCTCCCTAGTGGCGTAATATACTATTTTTAAATGGCTAAATATGGAGTATTTCAGAAAGTAAAAATTTGGAAAAAACAAAAAAATAATTACTAGTGAAAAAATCTAAATTGAATAAAATCAGGATTTTAATTGAATTTCAGGTGCTTCCAAATACAAAAGTGAATCATAAATCAACACCGATATACCAAACGATAACAGGAGAAGCGCGATTACAATATGTAAGAACATCGGATCTGTTCGAGGTGTACAACACAACGTTATGTTGGAAATCGGGTTTGGACGAAGTGAGAATGCGTGACGAGAAGACGATGGATAGATGTTTGTGTAAGTTGGGTTGGCACGGTGCGGATTGTGGCCAACCGGAAGTGGTATGGCGTGCGATAATGGCATCGAAGCAAACGATCAAATTGTCGCGTCGTCGTGCAGCACGAAGATTGATATACACGTTTAACGTGAACGATTACAATTCAGCGATAGCGGAAGTGATAGTAGAAGAATTGTATCACGTTGTTGATTTCTTTGTGATATGTGATTTTAGTAAAGCCGAAGATAATTTTCGTCACAAATTGAGCAAGGGATTAATCGGTCCGCAACAAAACAAGATAATATACGTGAACGTGGCAGCAAAAGCGAGAAAACCATCGCGAGTTTTGTTCAAATATATATGGGACCGAGTTAATTCAATAGTGAAGAATATTCGTGACGATGACATTTACGTTACGACGCAACCTGAAGAAATATTGAATTCTCGAGCATTGATGTTTCTCAAGATTTATGACGGTTGGCCGCAGCCCATTGGTTTTCGTCTTCGTTGGTCGGTGTATGGTTTTTACTGGCAACATCCAGCAAAAACAATGATCAGTGTAGGTGCCAGTACGATTGGACTTACGAGAGAATATTTTCGAACAAATTCCATGTTAATACAGCATGACATCGCCGGTGAGGACAGCGAAAGAGATGTTTTGGGTCTTGTTATTGGTGATTTGAATCATTATGGCGGTTGGTACTGTCATTATTGTCAAGCACCTGCAAACATTATTATTGGAATTTGTCATGATAATGTCAAATCGAAAATAGCTAAATACGATAAAAACGTTGATGTTCCTTACGTCGAAGATTTGATTGGTACCGGCTTGTGGCACGATGGTAAAACCAATCTTTTGAGAGCTTACAAATCACGCGATTCTTATTTCGCCCCTGAGACTGTTTTAACGAACACGTGGAAATACGACTGGCTCGTTGATAATTTTTATGCCAAGTTGGATTATTACTGAATCTCCGGACTATCGACAAACTGTGATATTAATTTGTACTCTCATACAACCCAATCTCCTTATACTTCGATGTACACTAATAGTTATGTATCGTTATTATCATTATTATTATCTCTATTACTGGAAATCATTGTATAACGAATTTATATACACCGAATTCATATGTTGAATTAAAAGTATAAATGTTGAATAATTTATACGCGTATAACATAAATACAAGTCTTTTCATTTATCCCAGTTTTCTTCTTCATTTTATTCAGAGCAATATCATTCCTTTTATTTTTCGATATTTTTACCAAATATTTTCATCTCATTTTTCACTCTATTAATCTGTTCCACAAATTCTTATTTCCTTCGTATTTAACCCTTAAAGTATACCTGGGGTCTAAGAATACCCCAGTTCAGACCCAAATTACAATTTTCTTGATAAATCATATTTTCTCTCTTATTACGGGACACATGAAAATGATACACACATTTTTTTTAAGCCCCAACATTGTTTCAACTTAGTTTCAGTTTAAATACGCGAGGCATCCAGGATCCCGCGTAATTTTTGTCGAATTTGATGCATGGTATTCTTTCGGCACAGAAAATATCGTTTTTCTTTTCACTCACAAATATAAG
Source organism: Dusona sp. PSUC_FEM 10030013 (assembly GCA_018902295.1). NCBI lineage: Eukaryota > Metazoa > Arthropoda > Insecta > Hymenoptera > Ichneumonidae > Dusona > Dusona sp. PSUC_FEM 10030013. Next base: position 5,898 of record JABSMR010017216.1, read on the forward strand.
AGCTAAGAATTCAGTTTTGTTAATTGATAAATATGCAGAAATAGTTGAAATATTTTTTCGCAGCTGAAAAATTCAATGAAATTTGTTTTTTTGATCAATGTATTCGAACAATTGAAAATAGTCAAATATCAATTGCAGCTGGAACCTTTAACTTCCTATCGCTTCAACTGAAGGATTATCAATAAAAATGTAAGTTTTTATTTGTAATATACAGTTTAGTAATTACAAACAGCTGAAATATTTTATTGTAGCTGGAAGTTAAATATTGCTTTCGAGTGCAACGAAAACAAACTCATAAATTACAAAAGTAAAATTTGTCAATTTATTTGATTAATACGTTTTTATAATTACAAAAAGCTGAATTGTTGATTGCAACTGGAAATTGAATGTGACTGTTTGTTTTTTTTTTTTTACTCACCAGTTGTGTCTGAAGAGAGCGAGCGAAGTGGTAATATAAGGAATAATGAAATACATGGAAAACTGATGAGCTTTCCAGGCAGCTCCTCCAAGTTCGCCCAAATTGAAAATCAAAATGCTAATTGCAATGATTAAGCTCTGTCCGACTTCCAGGCCGTTTATACCGGCGAGAATATTTATGGCATTTGTGCAGAATACAGCGAGCATTCCCATGTAAACGTAGTACAAGAGCCACAAATCTACGGAAAAACCGAACCACGCTCTCAAAGGTTTTGGCACTATTATTAGCGTCGAATTAAAGTTTACGTAATAAACCATCAAAAGAGGCAGCGAGGCTACGCTCGGTAATAACAATTTGTGTCTCCATCTGAGATCTAGTACGTCATCCGCAAAACCCAAAAGCAACATACAACAGATGGAGAGTAGAGCAGCCAAAAGTTCCACAAACTGAAAAATCAAGATTAACAAATTTTCGAAAATCGAATTCTTCAATATAAACATTTGAATCAAATGGTGATTACCTCATTGTGTGGAAAATTTGCATTTTTGAATATGTAGTCTGTAAACGGTATGGGTATGAAGAGAAACAACGTTATGAGAAATATACACCCACTGACGACTCCCAAACCTTCGGGTCTGCAAGAAAAGAGACCAGTCAAATTTCATTATTATTGGATTCCTTTCATTCAACGTCAATTTATATACATCTGCAACCTTTGGGTGTACAGAAAAAAAGTCTTTGATATTATTTTCGTATAGATTTGATAAAAATCTATATTTTATTCATTAATTTCTTGTTTTTAAAGTTTGAACAATTTTTTCTTTTTACATTTCTTTCCTTGGACTATCACACGGTTGCGACTAGAAATAAAAACTCGTAATATTTATTTTGTACAAATTTTACATAATCGAATTTGTGTGTTATTTATTTTTGTTACTTTACATCAAGTTCACAAAAAATATTTGTTTATTATACACTTAGAAGGTTTAAGAAATCGGTAAGTGAAGGAAAACATTTTCTGGAAAATTATTGGACTAGTGGGATAAAGATTTTTCGGGGTTGAATACATAAATTTTGAGAAATCTTGCCAATTTTTTTCGTTTGGAACAAGCAGTACACGGCTGTAATACGATGTCGTGAAAAGACTCCTTTTTCAAAAATATTCTAAAATGCCTAAAGGGCGTACCTTCGCCAAAAATAAACTGACAACAGAAATGGAGTGCGATATTGAACTACATACTAGCACATTTCATGTGGAACTTTTAAACAAAAAAATGGTAATCCTAGAATCAACATGTTTTGGTGTTTTTTTAAAAACAAAAAACTAAGGATCATAGAAAAAAAATCCTATGATAAATAATCCTATCGCAAGTAATTGGGCATAGAATGACCATAAAAAATGTTCAGAAAATCGGTCGAGTGGTTTTCGAACTTCATCCGGTACATGTTTTTTAAATGGTAATTCATTAGCATATCACGGTTGTGTGCCAATTTTTGTGTACGAAAAATATTGGAAATTCTTTTTGAAACCTGTATTTTTAGCGACGAAAAACCCTCGCCCGTTGCTCAAATAGTGTTCCAAACAAAAAATCCTTTTTCATGCTTTTTTTTTTACTCCTTCTACGTGTATGTTCCCTTAAATTCAGATATTTTTATAATTCATGTAATGGAATAACGCTTCATCTACTTTTGTGTAATACTTTGAAAAAATTGAAGGCAATATAAAGTTTAAGGTAGTTCTGTAGTTATTTTCAAATCTTAAGAATCACTTGAAATTTTAATATGGTGTAGACGCAATCTTCACGACCCAATGCCTAATTTTTTCATTCGAGTCGACCACTAAATTTCTCAGATAATTGCAATTAAATAACGCTTTTCTTTGCACGCGATCCCTACACCTAACAGAAAAATGGATAGGACTTTGCTCACATTTTTCATCATGGATGCTAAATGGATCTTAGGATTTTCAAATAAAAACACTTGTGTTGTGTGTGTTGTTTTATGTTATGTTGTGTTGTGTTGTGTTGTGTTGTGTTGTTGTGTACTATTATGAGATTAGTATTTAAAACAAATAGCATGATTCGACCATTTAGTTTCAGAGATATCAACACACAAAAAATATTAATTTTCTTCAACGTGAAACAAATTGGCAATAGAGTACAGCGGTAAAACCTGGGAATTCAAATGATATTTTTGCTTGAGTTGTAGTATTTCGTGGAGGAGTTAAAATAAATTTATTTTCATGTCGAATTAAAATGATTCGATTACTTCGTTCGTTTGATTTTTGCATTAAATGCATTACCAGGTTATATATAGTAAGGAGGTTTGACAGTGCTTGAGCGCTGCGTGTAGAATGCAATACAATAGTTTCTATTTGACAGGATCATATAGAATTTGGGCACCCCTACAACTCTATCGGAAAAAAAGGCTACCAGTAAAATTTCTACCTGACCAAACGCTACCAAGCAAATTTCAACCAACAGAGAACTTCTAAACACTACGTATGATTATGATTGTAAGAAATTTTGGTAGCGTTTATGAGCGATAGAGCTTCTCTCTTGGTTGAAATTTGCTTGGTAGAGTGTGATCGGGTAAGCATTTTATACAAATACTTTTTTTTTGTAGCATTTGTAGGGCTGCCAGAAATTGGGGTTTATGTACGCTGTGATGAAAACTTTCAGCTCGTACGTGTACCTACAGAATTGCCTTAAAATAAAGTTGAAAAAAAATTCAGAGGCAATTAAAAACTTTACATTTTTCGCGCCAACTGAAACTGTTGTACAGATTTTTCTAGAAAATGTTTCGTTGCAGAAGAACATATGACAAAGTTTGTCCAAAAAAAGTAGAATTTTGCCAATTCAGTTTTGGAAATATAGAGCTGAGAAATAAAAGCGTCTATTAGGAGATGTGGGAAACTTTGTTGTTTCTGAAACACTAAACTTTATATTTTGCATTTTTTTCTTTACTTTAGAAGCTTTTATTTTCCGATAACATAACAAATAACATTATCAGGGTATTCCGCAAGTTCCCATACATTGACAGGTGAGATAACTTTTCAATAGAAAGACAACTACCATAAAAAATAAAATGGAAGATAATCGAGATAAATTTGGTAAAGATATTTGTATTTTTGTATGAAAATTGCTCAAAATTCATATACTTTCAGCGTTTTATTTCTATTTCTATAAAAAATTTAATTTTTTCAATCTCATACATATGTTACAGTTTTATGACTTGAACAATGTTCGGTATACGCTGTTTAATTTTTAAATAACTTCTATGGGATTATAGTCATAATTATAACCTCAAAATAATTCGACTTTTTAAAATTGATGAAATATGCGACGACTTAATACATAAATAATTCCGAATGGCTTTAATAATATCAGAACAAAAAGACCTAATTACTCACACTTTATCGCTTTCCCTCTTATTCATATCGACGCCGTAGAGGTTAGCTTTTATAAACATATCTCGAAGTTTCGGTATCAGTCGAGCGGTGACAAAAAATGCGAAAAAAGACATTAAAACGTTGACACCGATGGGAAAAAGAATTTTCCAGCTATCGTCGTGTAATTCCATCGTTGCAAAACACTACAGAACAATATGGCACTATTGAAACTTATTCTAAAAACTATAAAAACAAACGCCGGCTTTTTCCAGATGTAAAAAAACTTTGCGGGATACAGAGCTTGACGTGGCTAAATCCACGTTACAGTCAATTTTTTAGTCTATTCCACACAATCATAAAAAGCTGATGTTAAAATCCATCGTAAACAATGTTAATTTTCTAAATTCTGTTTAATTGCGATTAGATTTGAAAAAAAAGGAATAAAAAATAATAACACGATATAAAACGAAACATCGGTGCACGAATTGAACTACTAGTCCAGTCATTATGTACATTTGGAAATGCAAATGAACCGAGAAGGCTAAATTTTTTCTGTGATGGGGGGGG